>VYZW01056778.1:215442-322157 GCA_013401315.1 Balaeniceps rex | reverse complement strand
TATCTTTCATAATTAAAGAACACCATTAACACTAATATCTAAAAACCACAAAATAAGTAAGAACACCATTTACTCCAAAAGCATCTACCGCTATAAATGCCTTAAACCTACAAGGTGCAGTCTCACGGCTAGTGAAATCAAGTATCACAGGGAAAAAAAAAATACAAACCCTGTTTTTCTAGGAGGGAACTACGGGGCTTTTCTTCCCTTCCCGTAGCCCCAAGCAACACTTGTAAACTCAATCTACAAGGATCACACGGAAATGACGGATATTTTGGTATTTTAATTGCGGAGAGAAAGTGTAGAATAAAGATGAGCTGTAGATACATGACAATGAAGTCTTCAGAAATACGCGTACCGGCAACTTCACGTTTTGTGAAACACGAAAAAGAATCCTTGTAACTGACTGACCACCATATTACCCATGAATTTTTTCAAAACTGACACGAGTATTTTCGTTTTGAAAATAATAATTTAAAACACCTTATGCTTCATTCAGATATTGGAATATCTTTCTACTGTTATCAATACCCTAGATGATTGACTATGTAATTACTATACTGGCACGGTTATTAATTACCCCCACTGATCTTGTTGAAATACACTTTTTTATTGTTCTTTGGCATATTTCTTTTAACACAAAATAACCCTAGGAACAGTCATCGTACTAGCAAAGTATAAAACCAATATTTTTGGTCTTTCAGAAAATAGCTTATCAAATAAGCGCAGTGCAGACAGCACCTGCAACAGGGCCTGTGAAACCCATAGCAAAGGCAAATCACCTTCATCTTTCAAATAATACCCAAATTATTGGAACAGGCTGCCCAGAGAGGTGGTGGAGTCACCATCCCTGGAGGTGTTCAAAAACCGTGTAGATGTGGCACTTTGGGCCATGGTTGAGCAGGCATGGTGGTGTTGGGGTGACGGTTGGACTGGATGATCTTAGAGGTCTTTTCCAACCTTGCAAAGTATAAAACCAAGATTTTTGGTCTTTCAGAAAATAGCTTATCAAATCTTGCTCACATGTTGTTTCTCAAGGGCTTTGGCATATACCTCTCCAGGACAATGAGGTAGCCCGTTTACAGATTGGCACATGAACTCCAATATAGCAAAGGCAAATCACCTTCATCTTTCAAATAATACCCAAATTATTGGAACAGGCTGCCCAGAGAGGTGGTTTACTTGCTCACATGTTGTTTCTCAAGGGCTTTGGCATATACCTCTCCAGGACAATGAGGTAGCCCGTTTACAGATTGGCACATGAACTCCAATATAGCAAAGGCAAATCACCTTCATCTTTCAAATAATACCCAAATTATTGGAACAGGCTGCCCAGAGAGGTGGTTTACTTGCTCACATGTTGTTTCTCAAGGGCTTTGGCATATACCTCTCCAGGACAATGAGGTAGCCCGTTTACAGATTGGCACATGAACTCCAATATAGCAAAGGCAAATCACCTTCATCTTTCAAATAATACCCAAATTATTGGAACAGGCTGCCCAGAGAGGTGGTTTACTTGCTCACATGTTGTTTCTCAAGGGCTTTGGCATATACCTCTCCAGGACAATGAGGTAGCCCGTTTACAGATTGGCACATGAACTCCAATATAGCAAAGGCAAATCACCTTCATCTTTCAAATAATACCCAAATTATTGGAACAGGCTGCCCAGAGAGGTGGTTTACTTGCTCACATGTTGTTTCTCAAGGGCTTTGGCATATACCTCTCCAGGACAATGAGGTAGCCCGTTTACAGATTGGCACATGAACTCCAATATAGCAAAGGCAAATCACCTTCATCTTTCAAATAATACCCAAATTATTGGAACAGGCTGCCCAGAGAGGTGGTTTACTTGCTCACATGTTGTTTCTCAAGGGCTTTGGCATATACCTCTCCAGGACAATGAGGTAGCCCGTTTACAGATTGGCACATGAACTCCAATATAGCAAAGGCAAATCACCTTCATCTTTCAAATAATACCCAAATTATTGGAACAGGCTGCCCAGAGAGGTGGTTTACTTGCTCACATGTTGTTTCTCAAGGGCTTTGGCATATACCTCTCCAGGACAATGAGGTAGCCCGTTTACAGATTGGCACATGAACTCCAATATAGCAAAGGCAAATCACCTTCATCTTTCAAATAATACCCAAATTATTGGAACAGGCTGCCCAGAGAGGTGGTTTACTTGCTCACATGTTGTTTCTCAAGGGCTTTGGCATATACCTCTCCAGGACAATGAGGTAGCCCGTTTACAGATTGGCACATGAACTCCAATATAGCAAAGGCAAATCACCTTCATCTTTCAAATAATACCCAAATTATTGGAACAGGCTGCCCAGAGAGGTGGTGGAGTCACCATCCCTGGAGGTGTTCAAAAACCGTGTAGATGTGGCACTTTGGGCCATGGTTGAGCAGGCATGGTGGTGTTGGGTTGACGGTTGGACTGGATGATCTTAGAGGTCTTTTCCAACCTTAATGATTCTATTCTAGTCTATTCTATTCCAATCAGGGGACCGTTGGACTGGATGATCTTAGAGGTCTTTTCCAACCTTAATGATTCTATTCTAGTCTATTCTATTCCAATCAGGGGACCGTTGGACTGGATGATCTTAGAGGTCTTTTCCAACCTTAATGATTCTATTCTAGTCTATTCTATTCCAATCAGGGGACCGTTGGACTGGATGATCTTAGAGGTCTTTTCCAACCTTAATGATTCTATTCTAGTCTATTCTATTCCAATCAGGGGACCGTTGGACTGGATGATCTTAGAGGTCTTTTCCAACCTTAATGATTCTATTCTAGTCTATTCTATTCCAATCAGGGGACCGTTGGACTGGATGATCTTAGAGGTCTTTTCCAACCTTAATGATTCTATTCTAGTCTATTCTATTCCAATCAGGGGACCGTTGGACTGGATGATCTTAGAGGTCTTTTCCAACCTTAATGATTCTATTCTAGTCTATTCTATTCCAATCAGGGGACCGTTGGACTGGATGATCTTAGAGGTCTTTTCCAACCTTAATGATTCTATTCTAGTCTATTCTATTCCAATCAGGGGACCGTTGGACTGGATGATCTTAGAGGTCTTTTCCAACCTTAATGATTCTATTCTAGTCTATTCTATTCCAATCAGGGGACCGTTGGACTGGATGATCTTAGAGGTCTTTTCCAACCTTAATGATTCTATTCTAGTCTATTCTATTCCAATCAGGGGACCGTTGGACTGGATGATCTTAGAGGTCTTTTCCAACCTTAATGATTCTATTCTAGTCTATTCTATTCCAATCAGGGGACCGTTGGACTGGATGATCTTAGAGGTCTTTTCCAACCTTAATGATTCTATTCTAGTCTATTCTATTCCAATCAGGGGACCGTTGGACTGGATGATCTTAGAGGTCTTTTCCAACCTTAATGATTCTATTCTAGTCTATTCTATTCCAATCAGGGGACCGTTGGACTGGATGATCTTAGAGGTCTTTTCCAACCTTAATGATTCTATTCTAGTCTATTCTATTCCAATCAGGGGACCGTTGGACTGGATGATCTTAGAGGTCTTTTCCAACCTTAATGATTCTATTCTAGTCTATTCTATTCCAATCAGGGGACCGTTGGACTGGATGATCTTAGAGGTCTTTTCCAACCTTAATGATTCTATTCTAGTCTATTCTATTCCAATCAGGGGACCGTTGGACTGGATGATCTTAGAGGTCTTTTCCAACCTTAATGATTCTATTCTAGTCTATTCTATTCCAATCAGGGGACCGTTGGACTGGATGATCTTAGAGGTCTTTTCCAACCTTAATGATTCTATTCTAGTCTATTCTATTCCAATCAGGGGACCGTTGGACTGGATGATCTTAGAGGTCTTTTCCAACCTTAATGATTCTATTCTAGTCTATTCTATTCCAATCAGGGGACCGTTGGACTGGATGATCTTAGAGGTCTTTTCCAACCTTAATGATTCTATTCTAGTCTATTCTATTCCAATCAGGGGACCGTTGGACTGGATGATCTTAGAGGTCTTTTCCAACCTTAATGATTCTATTCTAGTCTATTCTATTCCAATCAGGGGACCGTTGGACTGGATGATCTTAGAGGTCTTTTCCAACCTTAATGATTCTATTCTAGTCTATTCTATTCCAATCAGGGGACCACATACCCCTCACTACTGTTTGCTTTGAAACAGATCGCGATGAAATCCCTGCTAATCAGTAAAGCACCTCTCCAGGACAATGAGGTAGCCCGTTTACAGATTGGCACATGAACTCCAAGATGATTAAAACAATTCTGCTTCTTACTTGCTCACATGTTGTTTCTCAAGGGAAAAAAAAAAACCTTAAAACTTTTCAACTCAGTACTCCTAACTACGCATCTTGGTACACATCAGGCTGGACTAACCTCACAATATTTTGGACACGTAGAAGTACAGACAAGTGAGTTTGTTCTCTCAGCTCCCCTCCCTTACAGTCAATGGAGGGAAATAAGCACTTTCAGGGAACAATTCATCATACCCTAAAATAGATATCTAAGACAAGTGTGACTCATCTGACCTATTTGCGTTGACTAAAGGGAGTCTAGACAACTAGCTCAAATATAGATATCTACATTGTGGAGGATGTCCAAATCTGGGGGGACAAATCCTACCCGTTGCGCTATCGTTTTGAAACAGTACAGTCCTTATCAAGGTGACATTGGTCTGCTAAAATTGAATGGCACAGTATGGGGGAACCTAGCTTCATTTCTGATCTGAACATCGTCCCCACAAATAGCAAACAGATGGCAAGCCTACAGCCACTAACATTATTTCTACAGTCTGAAAATAACTAAAGTTTGAAAAGAAAGAGGAAGAGACTAGAAACATCATCCTGCGTTGTATAATGAACTCTGGCTATGTCGATGTACCAGATGTCATTCGACTTTACAGCATGGACTGCTACCCCAGAAGCAGAGGAACGCAGCAAATGGTTTTCGAAACCATTCTCTTCACACCAGTACTTGAAAATTCTCTGCTGATAATTTCTCTTACAATTTATTCCACAAATATTCCCAGAAAGTAATTTCTGTGAAGAAAATAAAAGAAGGTGCTGCATGAATAAATGACTGATTGAATCTTAGATCTACATAGAAAATACCTAGACCCTCAGATGACAAGCCATGCTCCAGGGGACTTCTCCTTCAAGAAGTTAATCAAAATTTAGTGTACATAAGATCGGAGCTTGTCTCTCACCCCACCGCTTAACCCTAAACTTTGATATGAACTAAGACGTCCGAGTTGTCATCTTACACATAACGTCTCTTTCCTAGCGCCTGCTGATTCCAAAGATGCACTCTGATTCATCGAATTATGATATGGGTGGATGGTTTGCAGCATTTTTTTTAGGCTATCGACTGTCTTTCACCTTTCTGAAAACCTGTAAGCCTACTACTTGCCTAATGAAAAAAAAAATTCATTAGATATGTAGGCAAATATCAAAAATTACGCCAGCACTTTTCCACCCTATACTGTCAAAAAAGATCAAACAAAACGAACGCATCTCCTATTTAAACCTTTATCACAACATGATGGTAAGCAACTTGTCGTATGCCCTACGTAGTTTCTTTTTGTTTATATGAAATTAATTCTTTCTAAAGATGCTCTCTCCTTGGAGCTACCATACAATTATAACTAGTATTTATACTGTGTGGCAAATCTTGGCAAATGTTTATTTTTTAATGACAAACCACCTACAGCCTCAGAACAAAGCTGTATCATGGTCGCTGCACTTACAAGATACTGCACTATGGTTTCTCAATGCGTTACATTAATCATGGAATCTGGCTGCTGTCTCAAGAAATGATGTTGAAAGTCTCGATAACTCAGACATTAACAAGCTTTGCCGCTGTGCACATTTTTATCTAAACCGTGCTCCTGCCTAATCACTCTACCCATTCAGAGAAATCTTCTTGTTGTCCGCTAGCGTTTTACAATGGAAAATCAATAATAATTGATTCTCAATTATACATCTCCTTCCTTTTAAATAAGCTTTAAAAAGTAATGAGATGTGTTGAGATAATGATGATGATAATAAAAGCAACAATGACAACCACCCCCAAACAATAATTCTAAGAAACGTGGCATTTGCCTATTTTACTCACAGGAAAACTGCGTTACCTTTAAAAATACATTCCTCGATTCCTCAAGCACCTACGGCTGGAACGGAGATGTTTTACTCTCCAGGACTTACTTTAACTATATGATAATCCTTCCTCAGCTTGTCTTTTCTCAACACGCCACATTTACATCATCTTTTTCCCATGTCTGTGACAGCATATTAAAACCTATCAAGTTTACCAGCTAAGAAATCAATATTTTTCTCGTTTATAATGATAATGTATACCGATAATTATAATAATTATCTTAACAACAAACAGAGAGTGAATTCCGTTTCATACTACGCAGAGCTTACGCTGCAGACTATTTTGGTTCCCACATTTTCACCGCTGTGCTGTCACGACATAGCTGTCAGGTACGGGTATTCATCCAGCTAATCTTTGGAGCCCTTCTCATTGCCCAGTCACTTTTGACGTAAGGAAACTGCCCGTGCCTCTCACCACCGCCTCCCATCCTCAACTTTGTAGTCCGACTTCAGTGGCTAGTTTTTTTTTCTTCTAAATTCTCAAATTCACTCTTCAAAAACACTGACTTGCATTCTCCTGTGATGTAATTTAAAAATTATCATCTCTTGAGCCTGTATCATTGCCTCTGGCAGCCCAGTAACTCCCAGGTAGTTTACCAAAAAAGCCTCAGCAGTATTAACTTCCACCGATTTTTTAATATTCCTCAACTCTAATGAAAATCATTCATTACTCGAGCTGTTTGCAGCAGTTATCTTCTTTCTGGCGAATGTAAGCCTGCCAACGTACACAACTCCAACAGCCTCTTCACAGCAATATTGCAGAGACCTCTATAACCTGTGTCAGGACGCTGAAACAGATCGTTAGAGCTAGCCCAACAAAATTCCCCTTCAAAACGATGTTAGCATGAACACATCCTCCGTTAGCCACACTGGCAGTTTTACCCTAATAGCCTATCACATTCCTAAAAGCACTTACGTTCTTTTAACTTGTACTTGAATTAATCCTATCCTTGGCAGACAAAAACTACTGTTGGTTTTCTGAATTTTCTCAGGCCACGGGACCGCTGATTCCTATGAAATGTACAGGTACAGAAAACAGAGCATATCACGGCCATTTCTAAAATCCTGTTACACCAGAATCGCACATTTTTAAAACTAAGTTGCGGACAGGTGAGGTTACGGGGACTTCACAGTTTCTTTCGTCACTAAACTTAGTTATTTAACGAAATTAAATATTCCCGTTATTGGGATGAAGTGATTTTGAAGCATCAGAATAAAAAAATGCAAGCAAGTCTGGGGCGTATTCAGATACCGGGTTAACTTCTGCTGTTTTGCCTACGAGCGTTTGGCAAATTCTAGATTTCTAATCTGTACATCATTTAAACAAAACCGAGTTGGTAGGCTAACTACCAGATGTAGCAGTTCCATCATGTCTCCACCAAGTAGCTTTACCAGAATAGTTTCACGCAATCCTTTTCCTGCCTCATAGCAGATGGTTGTTTAATTCAATCGTTGTTGCATTCCTTAAACTGAGTTCTACCTCACTTTTTAGTAGGATTTTTGGGAAGTTTATTTTGTGGAACAAAGTGGCAAAGAAGCGTGCTTGTTTCTGAAGTCACAGAATGAACAGAATAAATATGACATTGTTCAAGTTCTCAAAATGTCACTGTATAGACATACTATGCCATTTCTGCACCACGCTCTTTCAGGGAAACGAAAATCTACTTTTTTCAAGGACAGTGGTATTACCCGAGGTGCCTCTGTTCCTAAATTTGGTAACAAAATTAGTAACGAACATCTCTGTTTAAACATTTACAGTGGTCTTAGCACTATTAACTACCCAATGAAGCAGGAAACGTCAGGCTGCTAGCATTCAGATCTGAAAACGCTGGGTACATAATAATTTTCTGGGGACATATACTGCGGATGGAGTAAAAGCCTTACGGCATACTGAAAGCTTTGAAAGTTATACGGGTCCATGTCTTATTAAATCCTCTTTAAGGTTCTGTGCAGCTTGCGCTGTCGCTATTTGTAGTTCTAGTTTGATATATAGTCATCTATATATTGATCTATACCATCCTGCTCCTCCGTCAGAACACAGCTAATCTTTCAACGTTACCTGTCAACGGTCGTGACCGCAGACAGCCCATCATCTCGGGGACTGATTCCCCTCTCACCTGCATTAGTTGCACCTAGCAAAAAATTCCACTCATATTTAAAGGAAGGTTCAGGACGATTACCCCCAGCCCGTGTTTCCAAGGGCCCATCTGCATCTCATCACCTTAACCAGAGCAAACGCCCATTTTCAGTACCAGTGCAACCACCCTAACGCACACGCAACGCAAGATGGGAATCCGGCACGCGGAGCCTACGTTCCTAGGAAGTCACTCCCTGTTTCAACTCACAAGGTTCCTCCGCTCTAAAGCATTTCTGAGTTAATTTATAAGCAAGAAATGCATCTACCCAGGCCTTTTATGTTCTACCAGTATACAAGCCACTAACACAATGTCCTCTTCCTCGCGTATTTAAACTGCTCAAACATAGCCTCCTCACCCGAAAGGTTTTTTTTACAGTTAATTGGTCACTAATCATCACAGATCTCCTCCTAAGCAAAGCACGCAACTTTTCAGTTGCCATGAATCAATGCTGCAAGCCAACAGCTGTCACAGCAGCTTTAAGGTTGGCTTATCAATGGCGATGCTAAAGAAAGTAACTCGATGACATACATAAACGTAAGAGGTAATTAATCTGGAGACCCTATCCAGGATCCAAGCCAGGGGTGAGAGTGAAATCTATCTCTAAGTTGAAAACTACTGCAAAGATTACCTCTGCAAGATACAACTTTCTGAAACACGTACCTATTTATACTGCTGTTACGGCCCATGATAATATTTTTACAATGACTAAAACCTGGCCAAGAAATAAATATCTAAAAAAATATACTCCATACTTTTGCAAACCCTAAGAAAGGTCACTCCTCGATCAGACAGATCACAGTATTGACCTTTTTTGCGCTACTGTCAGATGATGGGGAGGGAAGGAGAGAGAAAAGAGATCACCTGAACAGATGAGTCTCTCAACTTACACAGTACAGAGGAAGGAGTGGAGTGGGAGAGCTCAGACTCGAGCGAATGACTCTCCGAGTTTGCATTTTTCGTGGACTTGCCCGCTGAATTGATGGAAAGAAACACAACATATGAACAAACAAAGATGAAGAGGTAGAGTGTGATCAGAATCCTCAGCAGGCACTGGCAGCAGGAGCGGCCGCTGGGGCACGGCACGGGTGGCGACCAGTGAGATGAAGAAGCAATGGAAGAGGAGGAGTGGTGGGTGGAACATAACCTCTCCATGTCACCCTCCTTTGTGAGAGCTGTATGAGGGTCAAGTAGGTGTGAAGGAAGAAAAAAAGAGAAGGCCAAAAGAAAAAATAACGATAATTTAATTACAAGCAACAAGAACTTATAAAATCTTTGAGCACACAAGCAATGTTAATGATGTACTTTTGGGAGGCGGTGTGGGTGCCAAAGAACAGTTGTAAAGGTCGTAGCCATAAAGGACTCTGTTCAGATGCCAGCGCAGATTTCTCTCTCTAGCCAGTACTGAGATATACAGGGTTTTGAAAGAGCTTTTGAAAAAACGGTCTTAGAAATGCAAGGGGTTTTCTTCAGGAAAGTACGTTCCAAACGGATTAGTTTAAATTGGTTTCTTTCTACTGTTAAATAAAATGAAAATAACAGGTAGAAAATGAAATAAATTGGCAAAATAGATGAAAATCCATGCCTCCTGAATGGTTAACGTTTTGAAGCGATGCACCTGTAAGGTGTTAAGTAGCACAGATTAGCCAGAATTTACCTAATCTGTAAGTGCCCTACAACTCTGCCATTTTTCCCATCAGGAATCATCATTCTTTCTCGTCCTTTCATTAGTTCATATCCGGGGGCAAAAAAATACCACGAGAAATCTCCATTTCCTGACCATGATAAATTTAACAACTCAGCTTTATAAAAGTCTGTGTGCATTGCTGGCAAAAATAATGACGGTATTCTCCAGCATTACTGCGGAAACCTCATCAATCTCATACCAGAGACGCTGCCAGAAGAGCTCCACTCTCATTACTACGGGAAGGAGAAATCCCACAAGCAATCCCAGAAGGCGGCATTGCCTACGGTCCAGTTTTCGGTATGTTCTTTCTGTCCGCTCCTGTCCTTATATTTAGGAGGGATCGCTGTCATGCAGATAAGATCAATGGTTAATGTCAGAAATTTATGTTAGCAAGGAACCTGAACGACAGCTTCAAGTAATTTCAGACTCAAAATCTAGAATTAGCTTATTCCTTGAATTATTAAAGCTCACTACTGTTTGCCAAGCGCTGTTTCTAGTAAAAGAAACGTGTTGCAGTCCTAGAAGATGTAAATGCATACATAAGCAAGACAAAATTACAGACGCTATCATTTTCAATAAATAACAAATGAAAAGTAAGCCTGATTTTACCGACTTCAAGTTAAAAAACCTGCCTTCAGAAGTGAAAATAGGGTGAGATCCTGACATGACAGGAGAATACTGTATGCACTCCCTGACAGATACAAGAATCTGTTTCGAAAGACACATTTGTAATAGCTGATTTAAGATTTTTTTTTGTTTTTTTAATTTTTAATTGCTACCTTTCTTAAGGAATTGTAACATTTGTAATACTTTGTACAGACACGGATATGCACACACGCTCCCACGGGGCACACAAACCCACAACCGTGCTGGAGATGATATATCCCACACGGACTCACACGATCCGCACAACTTTGAAGAGTCAAATCAATAAAAAAAAATAAGAAAACCCACTTGATGCAGAGCTGACTGTTTTAAATATGTGTGGGCTGGTCGTCTGTACAAAGGGAAGAACCTTGTACCTGTTTGTGCAGTCTATGCACGGTGTTCAACAGGAGGAGGAATAAAGCGCATGGATTGCCCGTCTTTGCGAGGCAGAGCCATTCTCTGCGAGGTGGGTCACACCACAATACTATAAAACATAGGCTAAGACTACTTTTCAGTCACAGAGTGGCATTCCCGTTCCCCTTCTCCTTGGCAGGAAGGAGGAAGCCTCTTCCCATGTTGCACTCAACGCTGCGAAGAAAAGCAAAAAGATCACCTAAGGTGGGAAACATCCCTCTTCTAGATCGCAAATTTGGTGACAAGCATCACCTCGAGCATACGCCTAAGGACCCCGACGGTCAGTGATCTGAGAGAATCCTCTCTGCTACCTCAGAAATCCATTTGTCCCTATTAGTATCTTATCTCCAGCTGCAGCCAGTAGCTGTTCCTGACAAGAGAACAGCTTTCTCACCGTTGTCCTAGAAAATCGACATCCAGAAGTCAAGTTTGGTGTAGGGGGAAAATATCTTTCCTAAGTGCCTTGCTAAAGCATGAAGCTGGAGCTTATAGAAGCCGTCAGGGTTGCAGGGCTGCCTATTCCCTGAATCATTCTAGAAATTAGACCCTGGGGGTACCGTTAGCTTTAATTTATAATAAAACAATCTGAAAAGCAGCCTCTGGTGGAAAGACCGGAAGTGTGAGAGGAATACTAAGAAGTGAAAAACAAGCAAGCTTGCAAGCAATTAATGACAGGGAGATTATATTTGTTTTGATAATACACGGAAAATGAAGTCCCTATAGAATCACAGAATGCTTTGGGTTGGAAGGGACCTTCAGAGGCCATCCAGTCCAACCCCCTGCAGTGAGCAGGGACATCTTTAACCAGATCAGGTTGCTCACAGCCCCGTCCAACCTCACCTGCAATGTTTCCAGGGATGGGGCCTCCACCGCCTCTCTGGGCAACCTGTGCCAGTGCTTCACCACCCTCAGTGTAAAACATTTCTTCCTTCTATCCAGCCTAAATCTGCCCTCCTTTAGTTTAAACCCATCACCCCTTGTCCTGTCACCACAGGCCTTGCTAAAAAGCCTGTCCCCACCTTTCCTCTAGGCCCCCTTGAAGCACTGCAAGGCCGCACTAAGGTCTCCCCGGGGCCTTCTCTTCCCCAGGCTGAACAGCCCCAACTCTCTCAGCCTGGCCTCGGAGCAGAGGGGCTCCAGCCCTCGGAGCATTTTTGTGGCCTCCTCTGGACCCGCTCCAACAGCTCCATGTCCTTCTTGTGCTGAGGGCTCCAGAGCTGGACGCAGGGCTCCAGGTGAGGTCTCACCAGAGCGGAGCAGAGGGGCAGAATCCCCTCCCTCGACCTGCTGGCCACGCTGCTGGGGATGCAGCCCAGGATAGGGTTGGCCTTCTGGGCTGTGAGCGCACGTTGTTGGAATAAAACGTGCACCTGGTGCCTGGTGCACGGGGCAGTGGTACCGCCATGTGTTAGGCCACAGACCTGATGCTGAAACGGCTGCGCCGGTGTAGGAGGTTATGGGATCACGCCAGACGTTAGCAGTTCAAACCGTTGTTCTGGGTGGGGAGAAAGCAGCCCACCTTCCCACCAAAGCAGGTGAAGAGCAGTGTGACACTGCCTCCTCTTCTGCAGGCACAGCTAACATCTTTCAGCTCCTCCTTCCGTACTCTCCAGAAAATACAGAACGCAACACTCGTTCTGGAGTACAGCCTCAGCCCATCTTCCTGGCTTATCCACTTCATGCCCTTTGTATCACTATTAATGTACAAAGGGGTCAGGAACCTACAAATAACAGAAAACTTCATCTGCTAAACACGTTACATCTGTCACTACGCTGCAGCAAGGAGAAGGACGCAGCCAGCATCTCGTGATTACTGCAAAATCCTCTGTTCTGTTCTGGGAATAAAGTACGTCGTGGCCATCCAATCTCCTCTTAACTGTGATACTACAGAATCATATAAAAGAATCTGGCCAAACGTTTTCATTGTTGTTTTTCTCATAATTGTATTCCCGAGATACAGTTCTGCGCGCTAAGCTTCAGGCAGAATTTTACAAAAATCCTACTGTTATCACATCACGTTATTTCATCATGCCGAGGCCCTGTAATTAAATTATTCCTTTAATGAGGTTAGTTGCTAAACTACACGTAATGGTTTGAAGGAAGAAATACAAAGTGTTATGAATAAAGGTAAATTACACTGTGTTTTCCTCTGCCCCAGCTGCAGCTACCTGTAATTGTTCTCCAAGCCGTTACTTTGCATTAACTCAAACCGCTATCACTAGGTTGTTATTTACGGTGAGCGGGTACTGGCTGCTAACGCGCCCGAGACTTTGTTCGAGCGGAGGTGAAATGATTCACCGCAACTTTGAGAACAAAGCGCCAACGTCGGTGACTTCGTTAGAGGTAACTGCAGCTCACACAGTAACGTCAGCCACGATTTACAGCTGCGTCGCTACTAGCAGTGGATAGAAAAAGTCTTCTTTCCACCGAGGGAACACCAACTCTGCAAAAATAGAGACAATGATCGCGGCACAGCAGACTGCGGATACTAGCCCGTACGCCAGCTGAGCTCCTCAGCCTTTCCAAAAGCAGTGCGAAGAGCAGGAGCACAAAGACGACGCTGGGCTCTGCCACAGGCTCGCTCTGCTCCCTGGCGCCAGCCTGAGCCAAGCTGCCATGACGTAAATGCCTGCTGAATCTCATAACGCAGCGTAATATAAAAATCTGCATTTTTGACACCGCGCTCCTTGGACAGCCGCTACCGGCAGACCGCGCGTGCATGCCTACCCTACCAACTCATTCCCCGGGCGGTACTGGTATTTCTATCAAACATGCACAGCACCTGTTCCACCAGTCAGAAGCTAAGCCCTGGGTATTTTTGATAGAATTCTAACTACTCTATGTTTGAATCGCTTCTAAATTCTAAAACGCTCCATGCTCTTCAGAGCAATGAAGCTCTTCAGCAGGTTCAAGCCTGTATTTTAGGGCACAACGTTGCTAATACACGCTTGTAACAGTGACTTAGGTGTTGATACCGCTTCCAACATGAAGCAAACCTCACTAAGAATTCTCTTTTCTTTCCCAGTCTCCACATTTTTTCTTTACTATCACCTCCGGCTTGCGTTTCACCTGTACCTATGACATTATTCTTTGAGGCTCAAAAAACCAACCTTTTCCGTGAACCAGAGATACACAAACCTAATATTTTTTTTTTTAAAACCCTTTGCTTTAAAACACGTTATTAAAATAAGTATGAGTAACATCACAGTATAATATTTAGAGGGGAAAAAATGGAAACAAAACCAGTATCTGTGAAGTTACAGAACTAATTTTGTAAAAAAAAAAATATCGATTTTAATTTTTTAAAGAATAAAAGAAGATTAAAATAAGCGTATGGACAGAACAAAAGAGAAACATGAAAAAACGCTGGCATCTGAACAGAATAAAAATTAAAACGGTGACATATAAAGAAAAAAAGCAAACCCAAACCACAAATGCATGCTAGAAGTACGTAAACTAAGTAAGAGTTACAAAGCACTGACTTACACATTTTTAATCTACCACTATTATTACTGGAACTAGTATCTTAGTTAATAAGCAGTAACTCTATACTCTTCATTCTAAAACATCATGGCAAATGGGGTTTGGGGAAATGAAAAGTCAAAGGCAAGTCTGAAACATGTCAGAAGTAACACAGAAGAGCATAGAAGTGATTTCTTTTAAACAAGGAAAAACAGTCATCTCTCTTAAGATTCATTAGGAATTTCTGTGTGTAATGACCTAATGGAATACATTCACATAACTCATGTTCTTGCTTCTCCAAATGTTTCAAGCTTAAAATCGTACCTTTCACGTCCTCATCTTCAATGGTCGTATTGGAACTCTCTGTTGATTCCTGTTGAGAAGTAAATATAAGTAGAAGGTATAAAACGAGCCAAGCCGTGTTTGCGTGCCTTGGAAAATTACAGTTAGTTACAGATATCATGCAAAGCCTCGAAGCAGGGTGGGATGTAATTCACAAACAAATGGTCACACACCGATTAAGACATTTCCACCTGCGACTGACGCCAAACGTTGCCATTCTCTACAGTAGGGAAAATAAATACATTTCCTGCCGTCTAATGCTTTTACTTCACAGGAATGTAAAGGAAACTTTTTTTTTTCTTTAACATCCAACTGTACAAAGTCCATCTGAAATGTTATATGGATTACCTCAGCCAAGTAGGAGAGCTTGCCGTTTTAAGCTTAGTGATTAAACCAACTGTGCAAAATAAGTCATTCCGTTCCAACTTTTAAATATATACAGACTTCTGCATGCTACAATTCTTCACGGGGAGGGTTATCAAGCACTGGAACAGGCTGCCCAGAGAAGTGGTGGAGTCCCCATCCCTGGAGGTATTTAAAAGCCGGGCAGACGAGGCGCTTAGGGACATGGTTTAGTGGTGGACAGGTACGGTTGGACTCCATGATCTTAAAGGTCTTTTCTAACCAAATGATTCTATGAATTTACAACTGTTTTTCTGCTCGTATGACTTATGCAATTAAAACAAAGTGATTTTAAGAATATCGGATCAGATTCTGCCATTTTTATGGTAAAAAAATTTGTGAAGGAGATGGAGAATTGATAAATATATGATAAGGACTTTGACAAGCTAAGGCATCTTTATAGTAGTGTTCTTCAACCAACCAGTCATGGCGAGGAATGACTCATCTACCAGACGGTTTATACTCAAGCCACCACACTGTTAAAAAGGCAAGGACGCTGTACCTCCGTCTTTCGTGAATTACCAGAAACATGAACTATTACGGGCAAATTCAACAGGGCACTGTCAAATCTGATAGGTACGCAGTTTTAGAAAGCCAGAAAGTTTTTAAACTTGATTTTTTTTTAATCTGTATACTTTCTCGAAAAGTAGAATCAATGTAATTTTTTTTTTTTTTTAATTCACAGCTCAATAGCAAAAAGGATTAACTGGTCTATTTTCATCTGAGAGATAGGACTGGTATTGTATTTAACTCTCAAAAGGATTTTACCATTAAATAATAAAAGGTAAATTTGACAGTGCCCCTTATTTACTGTGTCCTCACAAGGCTGAGCCGAAGGAATGTTCAAAACGAGTTAATGCATTACTCAAAGACCTTAAAAAACCAAAACGTATGCGCATCCATAAATAAAACTACACGAATTAACTCACACACAAACAAAACTGACCGAGTCACCATGCTTTTCCTGAACTGGCTGGTGTTAGACGTTTCACTCTACACGGATGTATCATGCTCTATCACTTAAAATATTAGATAAAGCACTTAATAAGTAAACAAAACCCCCCACACAAATACAAGTGGCAAACACCATGCACAAGCTCACACGGCAGATGTAGCCTGTAATATTGAAGCATCCACTCCAGTTGCCATACTACAACGATCAGTCTTTCAGACAAATTTAGGAGTAACTCTCCGCATTAAGTGGTCTGCTTGTCTGCTGTGACCTTTTGGGACGTGGAGTATCTTAATTGCTGTGATTATATAATAAAGTCAAGTAGATGTAGTCACGCCAATATTTTATCTGGGTTTTCTGGTCTTTAGTGGACTTCAGCGATAAAGATTAGACTAGTGGTCAAACACAGGCTCTTTGTTGCCTACGAGTTTAAACTTGGGGAGCTGACAAAGTCGTGACGTGAAAAGAAAAGCTCTACGTTCGGCAGATGCAAGGTACGTAAAGGAACGGGATATACAAGCACAAGACACACCGTCAGCACTTTCATGCTTGAGAAATGTCTGCATGCGTCGTTTTTCCACTCAGACTCAACCCTTCTCGTACGAAATAACCACAAGTAGTTAAGACTAGCTAAATGAAATGTCGAGTCTTTAAGTCAACACTGTAAGCAGTGAAATTTTTGCTGAAGAGTAAGCTCTTTCCAGGCAACCTAGGAACGTGTGTTATATGTAAATGATGATATTTCCTGGCCCTTTTCAAGTCCATGCATGAAAAAACCAAAACAAAACACGTTTTAGGAATCAGCTGCCAAACGCAAACATCACACTACACAAGAAAAAGAAAAGAGCATGAGGAAAACGTCTAAAAATCAAAAGACCTCTTTGTCACTCGAAATGGGAAAATTTTTTTGAAACTGCTCAGCGATGTTATGGAAAAAAAAACAAGGTCCTGTGCAAAAGACACGTCACAACATGGTGTACAAGCATGCCGAGAGACAGCGGATGGGATAAACTGAAACGACATCTTTATCTAAGGTGACAACTGCACATAACGCTCGTCAGGATCATCTCACCACGCTCTGAGAACAGCGTTCTTTGGTTTTACTTAAGGCTGCGGTGTTTTTGGCTGAAACGAGAGAGACCCCCCGCTCCCCGAGCCTGGCTGCACAGGGTGCTGAGCTCTGCCAGTTGCTACCGACTCCCCCGAGAGCCTCGGATGCTCAGCCAGCAGCAGGACGCACGTAGCAGATGAAGGCAGATGAAAACAGGCTTGAGAGACACCAGGTGGAACAAATGCAGGGATGAGATTTTTTGTCCTTGATAAATTCCTGGACTGGCCCTATTTTGCTGTGGAAGAGTGGATGAAATGTGTGGTGTGGAAAAGCAAAATGGAGTTGATTCTTTCTGAATACCTTATTTCCATCAGGGTTGTGGATTACTGTAGTTTGGGGCTCCTGAGCGAGAACAAAATAAAGAAAAAAAGAGTTCCCATTGGTAAATACATTCTCATTAGTGCGAGGGAGCGCAAGAAGAGCCAGCTCACAAATGCTGAACACCGACAAGAGCTAAATCAAATGTTAAATGTTGCCAGAGGGTGAAACTGGATGTCTCTCATACAGATTTCCTCAACAGCAAGCCAGCAAAAAAGAACATCTCACCTAAAGCAGCGGCATGCAGAGACCTTATTCATGACCAACGGACGCAGGGCTTTGCAGCTCCGGAGACCTGCAGAGGCTCTCTTTTTGCACAAGGCCATACTAAATGCTTGGCACAAGCCTGTCCGAGCCAGAAGGCCAGAAATCACCTCTTTTCTTTAAGCGTGTTTGCTTGTATTAGTACTAAGCGAGCAAATAAAAATACAGATGAATCGATAGGGACTAAGGGCGAGTTAACTACCTCTGAACCCTACCGTGTTTTGGAAGATGTAGATTACTACTAATTGCTGCCCTGGCAGAGCAGCATAAAAGTAAGCGAGAGAGATCTTTGCGTCGTTTTAAAGCGTAATTTCCCCAAATCCTTTTCCCTTAGAAAAAGATTAAATAACCTCTGCAGTGGCAGGTGGCCAGCGCGCTTTCAGCATGGACTATTGTGCACGGCCACGTCTGGGAACAGACTGCCGTATACTCACGCACGAAACCTGTCAACTGGTGCTTAGAAATTACTTTGCTTCAGTTGCTGGTCGCGCAAAAAAAATTCAAGAGGAAAAAAAATCTCTCCCGATGCGCGTGAATTATCCACATTTTCAAAGCTATATACGCAGGCACAGGGGAAACGATAGCTCACAAAATCGGGTGCTTACGCGCTGGCATTTATATTTGTGAGCCCTGTGATACAGGTATGCCTAAGAAATAGGAGCTACTAATAAAAGCAAGACTGCGATAGAAACGTTCATGAACAGCGCTCCGATTAGTAATATGTTCCTAGCAGAGCTTATTAATGAGTAATGTCTCCTGCAGATTTAAATGCAAGAGAAAGCAGCAAAACGGTTTAGCGCTAGGTGCCTCTTGATCCCAGTGAAGACTTGCAAAGTCCTGCTGAGTTTTAGGAAATATGGAATGGAAATCTGAATAAGGTCTATTTTATGGTAGCCTAGCAACGATCCTGTTAGCTCTCCTTGATATCAATACTTAGACTAAGACAAAGCAGAGAAAATAATAGAGCTGCTTTTTTTTTTTTTGCCTTTTTTTTTTTTTTTTGGTGCAAAACATTAGCATTAAAAAGATGGAAACGGTCATCAGGCAAAGAGCTAAGAGCAAAGCGCATTCTACTCACTTTCCGGCACGGCATGCAAAAAAATTCAACTACGGTTACAAACGCTACGACTCTACCGCATCCAGCTTCCATGTAACATTTGCTATTAATAAACACGCTCTAACGGACTTCCTCACAAAAAAAAAAAAAAAAAAAAAAANAAAAGCATAATTCAAACAACAAGTTTTTCCAAAACCTGTTTTTTAGAAAGCAAACGGAGTCAATGCATGAAAAAGCGAAAAAGAAGGAAGAACAAACAGAAGACAGTCAAAAACTTCAAGATAGCATGAGAAGGAGGATTGCAGGTATACCAGCGCCGGGGTAGGAATATTTTCCTTGGGGCTGGTTACCACGTTCGTTTTGTTGTTTATCTGTAGGTATGCAGAAAATAGAAACAGACAGGCCTTAGAACCGGCAGTAGGCACCGTATCTATATCTCTCTGTATAGAACATCTATATACAGACATAGATATCTATATATAGATATAGATATGGAAATAAAGAATCACAGAAAGATGAACTTATGAACTTGCGAGGACGCTAACAGATCCCATAGCTAGCTGCAGCTCCTCCAAACATGCTAGCTACGGGTTTTCAGATGCGCTATACGGAGGTCTATGTTAAGGTATAGATGACTTCAGCTGTGACACTTAAAGAACAGAGAGCCTTTAAGTAGCAGCTAATCGCATATAAGAAGTATAAGGAATTAATATGGGTTTCAAGAAAGTCCTAAATAGCCATTGCGATTTCTTGACATGCAGCGGTATTAAATAATTGCACCCGGTTGTTCTTTATTTCTCGTTACCTATCACTACCATAAATAACATTCGATTATTCAGAGCTCTCCAGAAATCTACAGATTTGTTCTACTGGCTTCTGGAAACAGCTTTGAACAAATATAACCGATTCCAGAGCTGATTCAATACAACTGATGCAAGAAAGAGACTGGTACCCCTTTAGCGCTTTTGTTTTGTTTTAATTTAGACAAAAATAAATGGCAGCTGTGATTTTCTGCAGTCTCAAGAATCCTGCAGTAAGCGTGCATCAGCCTTTGGATTTTGGTACTATAACCTGGAAGTGTAAGGTTTCACACTGTAGTATCTGTAGTCTTACTCCACAAATCAGTACGTATCTGCTTAACTTTACACGTAGGTCATCACATTAATTCTTAGCACACTACTACATCTTTACAAGACTTTTGGCTTTCACTTGTACAAAATTTGAATTCAAATGAAACTGTTTAGCGATAAGTTTAAAGGTATCTGATTCTTTAAATCCATTTTTAAGATTCGGCTTTCATAAAATACCATGGTATGAAAAGAACAGAAACACTAAAAATAATGTACCGAGCCACTTTTGACATGCACTAAGAAGCAAGATTAAAGTATAGTAAAGCTAGTTTGAAAAATGTCCTTTTTTTTTTTTTTATTTAACAATAATTAGGAAAAAAAATTTTAGGGACATATTGGTCATGTCTAATTTTAACAAGAGCAGTCCAAAGCAGCATGCAGAACTGGGTGTATAGATATATATTGTCTGGAAAGACTTTGATCCCCCCAAAAAAAAAAGTTCTGCTGAACCTTCTAGTCACAGTACTTAATAATAAATGCACAAAACAAAGGAAAAAAGTCCCAAATTGTTTCATTAATGGGTTTTTGTAAAAATGTAATTAACTTTGTCATTTAAAGAAACAAACTCCAGCAATTTTTGGGTCAAAAATCTGGTATTTTTTCCTTCTAAAGGAAGGAAAAATTTTTCCTTCTAAAGCCTTTCTAAACCAATTAGAAAATGGCAATACGCTGAGTCACATATCTGAAAAGGCGTAAAGAAAGAGGAAGTCCTACAATAGTGGCCCAAACTGAGCTGGGTACGAAACATCTGACTTCTGACTTAAACTTCCCGATGACTCTGCAGTCTCAGACGAAGCCTTCAGCTCCTGAGCCACGCAGGCTGACATTGAAGTGTTGGCTGTGCCCAGGCTTTGCTAAATTCGAGCCTTCAGAAGTTAGAGCCACTGGGGAAATTCACTGAATTTCATGGCCTCAGCAGTTTTTGATGATTATTTTAACTTTGGTAGAGGTGTGGCAGCTGACCTGTCGACTGCAGGAATTAAGCCTGGAGCTGAACTGAATCTTAGTGAGGCTACGTCTACAATGACGGAAACGTCAACAGGGTTTGCGTTAATTAATTACAGACTGCAAATTTCCTTCGCTTACCCAGCATTTAACTGGCTTTGAAGAATATAAAGCAGTCTCGTTAATTAACGTCAGGGAACGTTATTTCGACACTAAATGTTATTTAGTAATATTTGTGATAGGAACCATTCTCCCATATAGAATAAAAAGAATTTTCTTTGATTTAAAATCAAAGTTCACAGTGCTCTACAGCAGGAGGATGAGAAACAGGTTTTTTTTTTTTAACAATGGTCTTTCTACAGAAATTGTCATTAAGAGAAAATACGAGGCATGCTTGAGTTCCAAGTGTTCAGTTTATGCCCCAACCTGGCCTAGTTATGGTCAAATAAATTTCATTTCTCTATTCCCAATCACAGCCATAAGTTGCAGGGGTGTCTGAACTCGAGACGGGGAGAGAATAAATAACTTTGTGCACAAAGTCATTCACGGGCAGACATTAAGTATTAGCAAGTATTTTATATGTCAACTAACTTGCTTCGATATTTATGGGACTGTGAGATGGGCAAAACCTGAACTCCTTACTCAGGAAAAAAAAACTTTTAAAAAAACCCCAACCACTTCAGTAAGTGAAAGTTCTACAGAATTGTGGAAGCGTGAACGTGTACAACACTGCTTGACGGCAGACTAAATCTTCCAAAACAAGAGAAAAATCTCACCTCGAGCTGTATAACTACAAGTTCATATTTTTATGACCGTGTAGTCATCAAGAGACTACGAATAAAAAGGCAGATAGACATAACGCAAAAACATGAGGAAAGAAATGAAGATTTCGCCAGATTTCATACAGTCCTGTTCAGTAGTAGCTTAATACAAAAAATAAAGCGATATGCCAAATGAATGCTTGTTGCTGAATATGAAAACAGGTTAATCAAATCTCAGTTCCAATTTTGCCTGAGTAAGGAGAGGAGGCTTGGGTCCATACTCCCTTGGTGAAAGTCCTATAAAAATAAACAACATCCATTACAGCTACTGCTGAAAACTGCAGGAAATATATTCACAACTTCTTATAAGATATCGAGAATATGGCGTTCATTAGTCAAAGCAGAAGGAGAGAATGTAATTCAAAAGAGTTCTTTCTTCTGTGTCAACAGAGCTTGGTAAAACCCTTTGAAACTTAGAGAGAAAACAGCACTAAGCCTCTAGACTTTCTCTCACAGAAGACATACATGTGCTTTTATTAATATATGAACATGCACGGTGTAGTTTGCGTATCTTTTTAACAGCAAAGGGAAATGATTCCAAAAGGAGTGAAATATTTTCATATTAAAGTTATTCTGAAGTCGAATTATGCTTACGTGGTGACCTTCTATTTGTTGCGAAGGAGGAAAAGTCTTTTACTAATGCATAAAGTGTCAAAAGCCACTCTCTTAGGTCTGACAGTAGTGCAGGACAGACACACAGAAACGCTCCAACAGCTGGGCACGATGGTAGGATCGGTATTGGTCTTTTTTTCAATATATTATAAAAATATTTGAAGAAACAAAACCTGCATCTTGGGACTTTCACACAGTACTTCTGTAACAAAAAGTTAAAGCGCACCTCGCGTTTGGGCGACTAGAAATATCCCTGCCGTACCTGTCTGGTGACCCTCATTTGGGCACTGCGACCACCGATCCTCTGTCACTGAAATTCTATTTCACCCAAAGAACAGACTATTTACCTACATATAACTATGTGTAAGTGTATATATGTAACTATAAATAGATATAACCTATATATTACCTATATAGCTACATGCCTGCTCAGACCTGACCAGCAATTTTTGCTTTTCAAGGAGCGTTGTACCTCCCCGTGAAAGGTGGGGATGAGGGCTATTTGCCTTCTCTCTACCGGCAGCGGCGACAGAAGCTGGCTGGGACATCACTGCCGATCATCACGAAGATCTCAAAAGTCAGATTCAAAAGCGTAATCAACGGGAATAGAGTTAAGGTGCTGTGGGGGATCACAGAAGCCAAATGAACGCAAGACCGCAGAGGAGGCTGAGGAGGAAGAGAAGTTCTGGAGGTTGCCCGTCAGTTGGGACATCTTGTGACAAGGCCCTGAGCTGTGAATGAAGTTAGCGGGGAAACTGGCGTACGGAAAGGCTGTGAAATTGTCGGGTTTACTCCTGAGCGTTTAAGCACGGCATCTCGGTCTACAGCGGCTCAGTTAAGCGATACTATTTCACTGTGCAATGTGGTTTGTGTTACGCTTCATGATATTAATGCTATTAGCGTTTGAAATAAGGAGGTTTTAAAAATTAATGGAAGGCTGTTGTAAGATTACTATTTTGTTACTATTCGTATTTACTAAGGACAGCTGCATTGGCCAATGTTACATCTACTTTCTCATTTTGTATGTCCCCAGGTTAAAAAAAATAAAAACCATAAAAAACTTGCTTGAAAGAACTGCAGAACAATTCACTGTGGATGGCATATAGCAACTGCAGGCTTAAAATTCACCAGGTTGTACTCTGAAGTCTTGCAGCTTCTCACGGTATGTTAACAAAACTAAACGCGACTGTTTGATTTCTAAGTGTGAACGTTTCACAGGAGGAGGAAAAAAAAAAAAAAAAATCTGTCGATAAAGATCCTCACCATCATCTGAACACTCGAACTGGACTTCCTTTTCTGAATTGACCAGTCAGAGAGAAAGGAAAAGAAGAAAATGTGACTGGTTGGATTTGAAGTATCAATGCATGGAGTACAGTATATTTCTGGTTTGGCTTTCTTTTTTTCTTTTTTTTTTTTTTTTTAAAGAAAAAGACAGCTTAAGCTGCAGGAAGGGGTGGAAAAATGCTATGGGGTATACAGCATCTCAATAACAGAAATGACAAAAATAGACCTCCCCAGATGTAAATTTACTCCCTTTGCTCCACATGACCATGCAGACAAACAGCAGACACATACAATGTGCTGAAAACCAAAGTATCAAATCCCAACAAGTCTAATTTAGGCAAAATTTTGGCAACAATTGTTTCCAGTATTATAACCAAAATTGAGATATAACAAATACCATCGTAGACCTGTAGGAGGAATGATATTTAAGAAGGAAAAGCTGGTCAGAGAGAGTACATAAAATTTATATATTCCACAACGAAACACGTTAAGGGTTTTCCACAGGAATGACAGAATAGTGCTGAATGTGTGCTTCTCCAGTTAACTACGATATCTACTACTTGGCAGGGAGAAGCATTGAAATCGTAGTGTACTCACTTCGTTTTAAGTCAGTCTCGTGATTTTTTTGATAGGAAAAGTACGCATATGTGGGAGAACAGGAACAAGTATACTATGAATCTGGTATTTAAGTATACAATGTTTTGTTAAAGTAGAAAGATTAAATAGAAAATTAAAATTCAGGTCAGAGACACGCTTCTGAGTAAACACACAGAGCACAGAAGAATATCTTTTGAATCATATAATGAAAGCTTGAGGCACTTATTTTAGTCTTCAGGAGTCCTCCGAGAAAAGAAATAAAATATTTTTCATTGCTGAATGATAGATTTTTTTTTTTTTTTCTGGCTGTTTTTTCAAAGTATTTATCCAGAACGTTCATTTGGGAAGCATCTCTCCTCCTGCAGGCTCTGGTGACGTGAGAATAGGAGCTCTAAATCATGTATGAAAGCTGCCAAAATGTTCCCTTCTTAGCAAGGTCTATTAGTCAGGACGAGCCGATTTGTTGAGATAGTAAACCCCTCCGGTTCTGCCAAATATAGCACGTACATCTGGCAGAATACACTTCATGTGGAGCCAAGCCTAGCAGTAAACTTTTGGTCTTCCATGAAATCTAATGAAAGGTCAAGGGGAAACACGGAGGCAACAGAGCTGCAGATAAACACCGATACCTACAAAGCTAACGTGCCCACCACCAAACCATCATTGATATTTACAAGCTAATTAATAACATTGAGTCATTAATCACACAATCATCCTTCATTACAATAGCAAGAAAAGCATTTTCTCCAGTAGTTTTCTACCTTCCACTTCTTAAAATGCTTGATTTTTCAAATATTTCTTTTATTCCATTTTTTAAGCTTCACCTACTAACTTTAATCACTTCAAATATAGGTAAGAAGCACTTACTAACAAATTCTAGAAGGGGAAGAAAAAACAATCACCAATTCTCAAAAACTGGCAGAAGTTAAGGATAGGTGGTGACTAAGAAAACATATTTTAAAGCACGTGTTTAACCTACCTTAACTCCATCCGGCTTTTTCAGTAAACTCTTGGCTGCTGTAAAACGAGACAAATAATTTCAGTGTCAGGTGGTTACCACTGAGGTCAACCCAGCTGCGCAGCAAACCCCCATTGCCTCCCACCTGCAAATACATTTTCAGCTTTTATTTCCTCCTTTTGTTGCTCTGAGTATAGGAAACGAAATATTTACCAAACTACAAATACTTCAAGATTATCGTACGTCTCTTTTTCCACTGATTAAAGCTGCAGGTTAACTGTAGTTACACAAGGAGAGACCTCCTTGGGCGGCACAGAGGAAATGGAAGCAGGGGGAGTGTAAAAGCAGCAGCTCTGGATATGTTCATTTTTTTCAGCTGCAATACGTTTACAATTTTTGATGGGGATAGTTTGATAAGACTATGAAAAAAGTACTGTTCTGGCGGCAGGGACTTTGATCGGGTGTCTGTAGAGCCCACTAGCATCTTAATGATGTTCTTAATGTGACAGGGACATAAATGTAACCAATATCAGATCAATAAAGTGCCTAAAGAGCACAGCGGGGTACAATACTATCTCTTCCACCTAATGAAAAGTCAGCTGGGTTTTAACAAAGCCCCTCTGAGCCATGGTTCTTTGGGGATTTCCCACCACGACAGCATCGGTCGCTTTGCATGAAAGGTCAGGAAAGTTGCCAATATGCAAGGAAGAACGGTCTACGAGCAAAGTGTTGTTTTGGAGGAGTGCTTCCTAGGAGGTAATAATAACAAGCGGCAGGCTTTGCTTCGACTGCTGATGAAGAAAACCTGCTATTTATCATGTTGCACGCTGATCAAACGTCTTCAAAGCGGTGGGGACCGCTGGGCAAAATTTCACTCGCCATAACGTTATCCATGCGTTAGGCTTTACATTCCACCGCTTAAAACCGGCACCAAGAACGGGGCCAAATCATTCCAAATAACTAAATTTGGAGGGGCTCATGTGCAAACAAGCACACCGCAGCCCTGAACCTGAAAAGATTTACAGCAGGAATACGTGCCGGGTGCCCTACCAAATTTGAATAAACTATTCACTAAAGCGTAAATGCTTCATGGCTCACTGCCAAAGACTTGAAGAATAATAAATTACAAACCAAGCCTGGCGTTCTTTGGTTTTATTGTTGTTTATGACTCGATCTTCCTATCAGAAAGCGTATCACGGCTTAGGTGGTGAGAAAGCGCTGTTCTATATACGTTGTTTTTCTTAGACGTAGGAAGCCTTTTTGGAAGAGAAATGCTGCAGCCAACGATCTGGCACAAAGGGAGACAGTCCTGCCATGGAGCTCCCATCGTTACTGCCAGCCTTCTCTTTAAAACAAACAAAAAAAGCCCAAACAATTGGACCTTGCAAGCCTAAGGCTGCTCAAAACAGCTGAGGACATCGGAGTTATTGAGTATGTGGTTTTAACTTGAAGTTCATTGTCGCGTTTGTGCCTTATTCTCCGGCTACATCTGCATTAAGCGCTCGTTTAGCTCTGGTTCAGAGCACAGAAAATGTAAGATCCCCTCGGAAACTGTACAGAAGTAAGTAATGCCCATTATTATGTTGTTTACGTTAAAAATGAAGCCAGGTGAATGTTTATAATTTCATTAATATATCAGCCCTCCAAATGCAGTTTATTAATTGTGGACACCAGCCAACACTACCATTAAAACTCTCGCAAGGCCCACGATTTACAACTAAAATGACCAAAAATAAATTTGCCTGTCTTATGCAACAGGACCATTGCATGTTTTTATTTACAGAAACACGTACGTTAACACTGAAAATAAATTGGATTACGTATATATTTTGAGACAGGATACATCCTGTTGCAACATGGCCTTAGATTTTACACTGCCACAAATATTGTGGGCACTCCGTTAACTTCAGAAATTCATTTAGGGAAAGCGAAGGGCAAGAGCTATTTCTAAACCCAAAAGTTTTAGGAAAAAAACAATCAACTTTTCTAAGGCCAAAAAACCCAGAAGTTCATTGCTTTCGAAGCCTGTTTTATACTGTTAGCCCTTACAAAAATATGGGAAAACAGAAATTAATTCTTATAGGCTGCTGTTCATAACAAACTAGGTCCTTTTGCTAAATTTGTGCATAAAACTTCTGAGTTCTTTTAATGCTTAACAAACGTTACACGTTATATGTAAATGATTAAATGAAAGCCAGTAAAATGAGGGCACCAAAAGCAATAACCACGAGTACTGTGTTTATGGCATTGCCAGCGTGTCCTTCGAAATGTGCCTAGTATGGATTATTATGCAGTATTTTATGTTCTAGGACATATTTTCCAGCTCTGGGGCCCTCAGCACAAGGAGGACATGGAGCTGTTGGAGCGGGTCCAGAGGAGGCCACAAAAATGCTCCGAGGGCTGGAGCCCCTCTGCTCCGAGGCCAGGCTGAGAGAGTTGGGGCTGTTCAGCCTGGAGAAGAGAAGGCCCCGGGGAGACCTTAGTGCGGCCTTGCAGTGCTTCAAGGGGGCCTAGAGGAAAGGTGGGGACAGGCTTTTTAGCAAGGCCTGTGGTGACAGGACAAGGGGTGATGGGTTTAAACTAAAGGAGGGCAGATTCAGGCTGGATAGAAGGAAGAAATGTTTTACACTGAGGGTGGCGAAGCACTGGCACAGGTTGCCCAGAGAGGCGGCGGAGGCCCCATCCCTGGAAACATCCCAGGTGAGGTTGGACGGGGCTGTGAGCAACCTGATCTGGTTAAAGATGTCCCTGCTCACTGCAGGGGGTTGGGCTGGATGGCCTCTACAGGTCCCTTCCCACCCAAAGCATTCTGTGATTCTATGATTCTATTCCATCCTCGACTGCCTTTGTTGGGTTTGGCTTGGAATGTATTTTTAATAATATTTTGATGCGTCTTTCTTTAAGCACAGATACTGCATACAAATCAAGTATTTAAAGAATTTGCAGTAGCGAAGCAATTAGCATATTCTAAATTAAGCCCACAATGAAAGATTTCTTGCAACTACAAGCAATAGCTATAAATAAAACCTAAGGCAGCGCTACTAGGCCGGAAAGCAGACGGAAAAGAAATGGTGTTGTGACAACATGTAGAAATTAAAGTGATTTAGGACAAACAGCAATTTTGATTTAGAAGAGAAAAAAGATGTTCCTTTCACGTGCTGAGGGTCTTACCTCACAAGAAATATACATTCCACATAAAAGGAAGAAAGAAAAAGGAAAATAAAACACTTTTATAACCACATCATTATGGACAAATGACCTTCAAAAGCATGCTTTGCAATGAAATACAATGAATAAACAACTCGAAAAAATAAAACGTCACCAAGGAAAAATATGGGTCATTATGGCATAAAACAGAGATGACAGGTGAAAAAAATCCAAAACAAAGCCAAAAACCCTGTTTGCTTTTCACGCCAAAATACTATTTCGAAATTACTTCAGCTCTTTTTGCTTCATGAAAGTTGACATTGACCCTTACATATATAGACAGTGACAGTTATGAAAAGTGATGAGAAATGATATATCGGTTTGATATTTAATAAGAAGTCATTTTTACGAGATACGCAGCCTGCAGTATTCCCACCTTTAAAATGAATCGGCAGATAGCGGCAATTCATTAAGCATTAACCAAATGTAATTTACATAAATGTAGTCTTCTGTGTTATAGGTGTGTATGAAATATAGGACCTTAACTAAGAAAAAAAAAAATTGCATTTCAAGTATTATGCAAATTGAACAAGCTGTTCTTGCATTCATGATTATGTAATTTATTTTGGATGATTCAGTGCTTATTATTATTCAAAACATGCCCAAAGCACTATCATGTTTTTGTCCGTAAATTAATTTATGTTACACTCCAGCAGTTACATCACCGAGTAGGAGGATATGTAAAATTACTAAATTGGCGTTCTTTTTCACTATTCGCTTGCAATCTCAAACGGCAAACCGAAAAATTCAGCACAGCATCAAAATTTTGGCAATACTACAACCGAGGACGATTCTAACTCTACTAACAGCAAACTTGTTTTAGCTTCTGCTATTCAAATTTGTTTAGCATAAAGATCTAAATCTCCAGGGATATCACTACATAATTATTTCATAGAGGGGAAACATCTCTTGTTCTATCAAGCTAGGCATTAGAAGAAAAGGAAAAGGAGGACTCAATTTACTATGGTTCTTACTCCTTAGCAAAACAATAAAGAATGAACGTGTATTTTTTTTTTTTTTTTAATACAGCATGCAACAGAATCTTGGAATGACATTTCAGGTATATAAAAATCAGTAAGTTTTTAAATGCTGTTTGGTGATACTTATGCATGTGGAGCTATATGCATTATTTTCAATTTTCCTCCACCTAAACAGACAGGAAAACACTGTCTGTCTTTTGACAGATAACACTACAAAAGTAAAGAGAAGGAACTCGCGTTCTACTGAAAAATTAGACTAACTGTCATCTACGAGAGATTCTATTTGGCCCAAATAGTTTAAATTCTCTCGTTTACTTCTGCAAAGGAAACAACTTCAGATATATCATATTTAGATGCTCCTGAATAACAAAGATCTTTCTGTACTAATGAATCCTAATTAGATCTTGGTCATCACAGACATCAAAACATAAAGACCATATTAGTCTGGAGCTCAAGGAACATACCTGAGAAATTTCTGGTAGCCAGCATAGTTGTCAAAATGGCCCCCTGTGTACACATACATTTTCTCAAATTAGCATCACACTTGCGTAAAATTCTGAACGTGAACACGACACAACAAAAAGGAAAACACGCACGTAAATGACATCGATTACTAAATTAACCCTGAAAGAATGGATTGTCTGTGCATTACCTATCGTACGTGATACCACAAGCGCACAAATTGTAATTTAATCTTAATTACACACCTATCAGCGATCCTGATAATCTCAAATATTTACCAACTGTGAGTACGTAATGCACAAACCGTGAGTACTCACAGGCACGGTAATTATCAGCAAAATACATAGCTGAATAGGAAGTAGACTTTACTAATGTGCTTACATTCTTTGTTAGGTTGGACGAGGAGTTTATTTGTAATGTGCTAATTAGAAAAGTTCACATCTGCAAAGGAGAAACCAAAGGATAATCTAAAAGAATAACCTTAAGGATTTTCCTTCGATGAAGTATTTTTAACGTGTATAAATGAAGATGATTGTTATTATTTTGAATCCAACAAAATTATGCTATGTTCTATTCCCTTTCGTGAAAAGTTTAAGATCCTCATGCCAAAAGCTAATTGCCTATCAAACAGTTCACTTCAGCGTAATATTCAAGAAAAAAATTTGCTTAGGGACCATTTATTTTACACACGAAACACAAGCCAACATTCTTTTATCTTTCCAAAATTAGTTACTCAACCTTGCGGGAGTTTTCCTTCTTACCTTTAGTTTTCTTCTTGCATTGAATTTCTTCAAGCAGTCTACGGTCTCTTGTCTGTGCATCATAGAGGCAACAGTAGAACGTTGCTAAGAGAAGAAGAAAAGAATCATTTTAATGTGCCCAGCCAGACGTCTAGCATTTTATTTACTCTACAACATACATATTACAACCCACATGGTCCAAACCGTAGGCCTTTAATTTCTACCCTGTCTGACTATCCCTTTGTGCAAGTTTCTACACATTTGGGAAATTTCCAAATCGACAAAACCAAAGTCTCATTTTCCTCAGCCTTTTCCACGTGTAAAGTCCTCTTGAAAGAAACAGGGACTAAGACGAACACAAAACCTTAGAACTGCAGTATAAACATAATCGAAGTAATATACTGAATTATGATTTTGGAAAATACATTTTAAAACAAGAAGGAAGCTTTTCTTTAGCATTAGTGATATTAGGTGAGGTACAGCAGCAGGAAATATTTCAGAGAAAAGTCAGCAGTGCCTGCATTTTCCCTGTAACTCAACTTTATTTGCATCACAATTTTAAAGGCAAGATAACGCAGCCTACGGGAATGAATCAAGAATTAGGGAACCAGCTGTATGTCTCACTGCGACTTTCAAAGTATCAGCCCAGACTACCTGCAAAGTCAAAGCGTGGGATGTACTGAGAATTGGGAAGTAGCCCTGGATCCAGTAACACACAGGCAGCCTCTGCTGCCTGCAAATTGACTTTTAAAAAGTCCCTTAATTTCCTGCCTTTACATTTCATGCTTATCGCAACGGTTATAGGGAAATGAAGATGTAAAGCAGTATCTAACTCAAAGTTACTTTCTCGTACATTTTTTTCCTCTGAGAATTTAAAATAATGCTCTAATGTTGGCAGTGAACTTCTGCACCACAAAGTCAAGGCAAAGGAGTTCATTCCTGCAAAAATTTTAACCTAGGCTGAGACCTCACTCTACGACACTACTGACTGTAGCTGTAAAATTACAATTTTAAACTCCCCTAGATACATAGCTGCACTAGCCAGGAAAAAATTATCCTCTAAACACCTTCACTAGATGCTGAAGTAAACCATAAGCTGCTTTGTCTGCCGAATTATCCTGTTAAATCTGTGGAAATTACTTACACAGATCCATGGGTGCTTCAGTGCTTCTGATGCTGTGATACGTTTCGCTGGGTTGATGGTAAGCATTTTATTGATAAGGTCTTTTGCTTCAGGAGTCACCGTATCCCATTCCGGTGAGGGAAACTTAAGGGAAAAAAAAATACATATGTGTATATTATCTTCTGCAATCTTTCCACAATTTTACCTAAGGATTTGTATTGATGCTAGTTCTGTAACATTAATTGCTAGCGTAACTAACCACAATTAGAAAAGTTTGAATTAGACAGTTTTATAAATAATGTTTTTCTCCTTTACTATTTTGACCTTTTTTTTATTTGGTTCAATCGCACGGTGTTTCTATATTTACAATAACATGATGCCAATCGAAATTCGTAGCATAAAACAACAATGGCAGACAGAATAACAAATTCCAGTCATCCGAGAGGCATATGGTCACACAGCACTTAATACAGCCCTAGCTTCTCTTTTAATAAAGACAAAAATATTAAGCATTGTTATCCAAACTCCTTTGTTCGCTTTCTTTCAATGTAAATCTTAATGCTAACTGTATAGTTATGGCATATAGATCTAACCAGTTATGGATTTAACACCTCCCTGCTCAGGAAAATATTTATACGTGCACTCAGTCTGCTCAAATACAAATGGAATGAAAAAAAACACCCCATATCTTAAACTGCTTTTGTGAACAGCCCTTAACCTTGAGGATTTTGTGTTTTCCGCTACTAAAGCAATTTATTCTTAGACAATAGGAATTTGATATTATCTAGGCACAGTACATGGTTGGACTTCATGATCTAGATGACCTCTAAAGGTCCCTTCCAACCCAAAGCATTCTATGATTCTATGATCTTAAAGGTCTTTTCCAACCAAATGATTCTATGATCACAAGTATGTATTATGTAGGTACAATGCAGCTGCATAGTTCAGTCTCTGCACTTCCTCACTTCTTGCCCTCTCGGCTGCAATCACAACTCCCCACTGTCACGCCGTTTGTTACTGTACGAGTACTTGTTCACTAGAAGACGACTCGACAGACCGTAAGTTTATTTTCACTAAAAGGCCACAGCGTAACAACTCCCTTGTCAGCCACCACTGCCCAGGACTGGATTCAAATAAAAGCTTAAAAATTGTAAGGTTCTGTCTTTTCATCATTCTCAAATTACTTAAATCTGAGGACCGACAGCCTTCTGTCTGTTTAACAGAACATAAATGGATGATGTTGCAAAATTCGTAATGTCACCAAATCATCAGTTCTTACTTACCAACAGTTGTAATGCTTTTTGTTGGAATACACGTAGTTAATGCAACTATTCCTTCTGAAAAGCTCTATAGCAGCTTGTATTTCCAAAAGTGGGCAATACAACAGCAGCAAGGTGTGTATTTAGGAAGCTCAAGACTTCTTCACAACAATTTAGACTAACTGATCGGTTGAAGTGATAAACCACAAGGTAAAACACAAGCCCTTGGGAGTTCACAGAGGTCTGAACAGGCTCGTCAGGATAACGTAAGCTTGCATGATTTACACGAGGACCAGACAACGAAAGCTTGGAGCCGTAGGGAAATTAGATTTAAATTAGCATAGGATGTTCCCATCCCAATAAGGTTCATGTAACTGAAGCGACATTTACTATATTGAGTGGCTTACAAAGATAACCAACACACAAAAAAATGAGGAAATAATTCTAATTTGACTTTTCACCCTAGAAAACTCCTATTTAGAAGTACAATTATAAATAATTGAATAGTCAGAGTATGGTACATACATCATAAGCACCAGCCTTGATCTGCTGGTAAAGCCTGTGCTGGTCTTCATCCCAGAAAGGAGGATATCCCACCAGGAGGATATACAGAATGACACCTGCAGAAAATTCACAATAGTATGAAGCGATTTCAAGAAACAAACCCCAGAAATTCATTTCGCACCTGACAACCATGTAAAACAAACGGCTCAACAGTATTATCCCAGCTACTGAAAAATACTGCCTGTTCATACTGGAGAAAATAGCAAATGTAGGGGTCACAAGATAACCTCCTATGTGGGCAATAACGAGTACCTGACACAACATCAGATCAGGAACACTGAAAACCTCTAGCTAGCTGGAGAAATAATTTTCAGTGATCATGGACGTTCTAGGAAAATGCATTTTTTACCTCTGGTTTTATCATGGCTGGTACTGGTGTCTGTATGATTGCGTTTTAGCTAACGTGATGCAAAGAAAATGTGGCCAACTCAATTTATCTGTATAAATATACGGTCAATAGGAAATGAAAAAGTCCATCTGCCAGTCTTACAGAGATGATTCACTGTGACTAAAGAAAAGTGCTTTCACAAAAACAACCAAATAAGCGTGGGTAGAAGTAAAATAAGGAAACCACCAATTGTTCTTGGCTAGGTAGCTGCCACTTGCCAGTACCTTAAACCGCACCGTTTCAAGAACTGGATGATAAAGTAATTGCTCTGTGCTCCACAAAACATTTATTTTCACAGTTTAAAACTGCAGGTCCAGTATATTGGTCAGATCAGATTTTAGGCTGCTTGTGCACCAAAACGAAGGCCCAGCTCGCAGTATGAACTGTTGTGTTTTCTAACTAGTCAGGCATCATGCGCCTGCGGCTATTTAATACTCTGCGAAAGCGTGTTGTGTAGACATGGCCAAGAACACCACGATAACACACCTTCACAAATAATTAAAAACCAAAAGAAGCTGGTGGAATAATAAAAAATCCAATGACCTCTTCTAAAAATTAATATTGAATATTACTAAGTACATCTTATCTGATGCAGAATAGAACGTATTCTGGACATCACCTCTCTCCCTCAAAATCCTTTAGGGTGGACAGAACATCGTCTTTCAGAATAATGTCTTACCACATGCCCACATATCCACAGGTTTTCCATAAGGATCTTTTCGTAACACCTCTGGAGAAAGGTATCCTGGAGTACCAGCAAAGCCTGTCAAAAGGCAAGGCAACGATTCTCAAAAGCTGTACGTGCTCCGCAAAAATCAAGTGATTCTCACCTCAGCCCACAGGACATTATTTCCCAAGCCACCGACCACTAACCGCTTCATTTTGAACTTTTCTTTTTATGGTGAATCACCTAGAAGTAACGCTACTGGGAAGGGCCATGCAGACTTGGTGCATCCCTTTCTGCCACCACGTCTGGTAGAGTCGAGAGGACAGCAAAAAGCCGGGTGGTTACCCATCTACGCTACCACTCCAGATTCAACAGTGGTGTCAAGGATCTGGTGACGGTGCAACAGGGGAAGGTTTTCAGAAAGGTTACAAGACAGCTGCTGAAATTTCATTCATGACTTCTGCACGTAGCGAGACATGCAGTAGTGTGGTACAAATACATTTGGCTCAGGGTCAAGGTCAAAAAAGTTGGCCGAGTAGGAGGAGTGTGGGAAACATTATCTGAGTGATCCCCTTGGAGATAGAGACAGACAGAAAATGCACACCACGCACGCCAAAGACCGTTACTGGGTTGTTTATTTTTTTAATCGTTAGCCTAATTGAGTCTATTTTAAAATAGCCCCAAACTATAGAAATTAAGAGCGTAAAGATGACTTGCATGGGATTTCTGGGAGTCCACCGGCTGTGAAGACTGTTACCGCACACAGCGTACGTCCACTGACATTTATGGGGAACTAATTAAGAAAACAGAGGGGCAGCTAAGCCACAGTATCGTAACTACAAGGAGCATTTGAAGAGCCCTAGTCAGTCTCACGGGAGGGCAGATTTCTGGGTAAACAACACACAGGGCCGCATTTAAGAAAAGCTCACGTACGGAGAGATCTCTCCCTTAGGAGGAAAAAAAGAAAGTAAAAGCACTGTTCAAATTTCTTCACACAGAAGTGGAAACTCAATTCAGCCAACGCCAGCTGGTGGCAAAGAACATGTTCGGAGATGTTCAGGATTAGCTTTCACAAGAGCACAACTGGCTACTACTCAGTAGGAAGACCACCAACTTAGGGCTCAGCCTTCGTACAGCCTTTGCCGTTCCTATTTCACACAGCTACTTCTAATACGCTCTTTCCACTGTAAAACTCATTTCTGCGAAGTCATTCCACTTCTGGAAACCTCCTTACAAAGTCCACAAAAAGCATCTCTGAAGTCATCTAGCCTTTAAAATGTCTATGTTCTTCATTCTTTATTCATTACCAGCAGTGCTGCTTTCTCTTAGGAGCAACGCAAAACGTAGGTATAAATGCAGACCTTTCTTAGGACACTGTACTTGATAAAAACTTAATGACCGATAACATTCTTTACCATTTCAGTTAGTATGTCTGTTCTTTCAAGCATCGTCGCCTAAAATAAATGCTTGGGAATTCTTGAAAGGTGAGAATTTGGTGGCTTTCACGAAGGACCACGTGTCATTTCTGAAATACCACACGGGATTCCACAAAACTTATGAGAGACGGTGATAACGTATAAAGTGTACGGCTACAGAAAAAGGAAGCCTTTGCCCTGCCCTGCAGCTGGCAATCATTTTAGGGTGGGAGGAGGAAACGAAGGAAGGCGTTCTGTATATTCTACTGAGAATACAGCTGAAGTATTTTCATGAAAAATAAGCTTGTTTTTTTGCAGACTCCTGATACGAGAGCTACAAATTGTTAAAGAGTACTATCACACAGGAAACACGTCTTAAGCTCCTTTGAGAAGCTGTAAAATATACGTTCTGAGCAGCTTTAAATAGAGCGATGTTTCGTATCTCTTCCTGCCTGTAGTGCTCTACACAAAGTTGTCTCCACTTTCAAACTTACCATAGCTCCATCAACATTACTATGCGTCACTTGAAAATAAACTGTAAAGCCAAAATAAATATAGTACTTCGCTAACTTTATCTCTTGACGAAGCTACAGAATGGGCCTAAACAGAAATAACTGGTAGGGTTTTAGTCCATATTCGGAAGTTGTTTAAAGCGGCAAACGCAGAAGAGTGCACAGTCAGGACTTCAGTGAAAAAGGAAAAATGTGCTGAAATTTTTAACTGTTATTTACCAGGTAATTCTATAACTGGCCAGAGGGACCCCAATACCAGCGTGGACTTTTCAGAAAACTATTGCTAATAGTAGTAATTACTTTAGCTAAAAGAACTCGCAAAGCTGGAAACTGTTTGTGACTGTACAGCGTCTAGAAAAGACCACATCACCTTGTACTCCTATCATTGTACGATTTAAAGAAGCGTCCAGAAACCCAAGACAAATGCCGTGCTGTGTTGACTTCAGCAGTGCGTGGGTACACGAGATGGCACGTTACTCAGCCTAAATAGCTTACAGTCTCAAAACCCTCTTATGCAAAGATTACATACATACTTAACTTCATAAATGGTCAGCCTGTCTCTTTGAGTCAAACCAGCACAAGAAGGACATGGAGCTGTTGGAGCGGGTCCAGAGGAGGCCACAAAAATGCTCCGAGGGCTGGAGCCCCTCTGCTCCGAGGCCAGGCTGAGAGAGTTGGGGCTGTTCAGCCTGGAGAAGAGAAGGCCCCGGGGAGACCTTAGTGCGGCCTTGCAGTGCTTCAAGGGGGCCTAGAGGAAAGATGGGGACAGGCTTTTCAGCAAGGCCTGTGGTGACAGGACAAGGGGTGATGGGTTTAAACTAAAGGAGGGCGGATTTAGGCTGGATAGAAGGAAGAAATGTTTTACACTGAGGGTGGTGAAGCACTGGAAGGGGTTGCCCAGAGAGGTGGTGGAGGCCCCATCCCTGGAAACATCCCAGGTCAGGTTGGACGGGGCTGTGAGCAACCTGATCTGGTTAAAGATGTCCCTGCTCCCTGCAGGGGGTTGGGCTGGATGGCCTCTAAAGGTCCCTTCCCACCCAAAGCATTCCGTGATTCTATAATCCCACAAGATAAACCTAAATTAACATAGAGAGATGCATCTTAAATGCACAGCAGAAGAGATTACTGCTCTAAGATCTGCCCTACGCTTTCATCACCTCCCTGCTAGACATACGCAAGGGTTCCAAAACAAAATGGCAGAATAAGCCATGTTAGTTTAAACAGTGTAAGCTGTACGTCTTCACTAATGTACCTCCCTTTGACTCAAGAATCAAAATTCAAACGAGCAGCCTGGTGAGAAGATCTGGAGGAGGTGGCAACAAGGGGCAAGAGCAAGCAGCTGAGAGTAAGTACAGGGCAGTAGCCATCTCTCCCCTCTTTGAGGGGAGACCTCATCGCCCTCTACAACTGCCTGAGAGGAGGGTGTAGTGAGGTGGGGGTTGGTCTCTTCTCCCAAGTAACAAGCGACAGGACGAGAGGCAATGGCCTCAAGTTGCGCCAGGGGAGGTTTAGGTTGGATATTAGGAAAAATTTCTTCATGGAGAGGGTTGTCAAGTATTGGAACAGGCTGCCCAGGGAAGTGGTGGAGTCCCCATCCCTGGAGGGATTTAAAAGCCGGGCAGACGAGGCGCTTAGGGACATGGTTTAGTGGTGGACAGGGACGGTTGGACTCGATGATCTTAAAGGGCTTTTCCAACCAAATGATTCTATGATTCCTGCGCAGCTGGATCCAAAAGACTAACTGTATACAACCTAAATTTAATGCAACTAGTGAACTAACTCAGTGACGCTACTCAAATGACTGAAGTGGTGTATATTTTAGTCCTAGTTGCAGGGCTGGACTTAATTTGAGATGCAACTAGGACTAAATCTAGCTACCAGTGAGTTAACTGCGGTCCTTCCACTGGCTTCAGCGAGGGGCAATGAGTCACCTGCCCGGGTGAGCCAGTGGAGCCCAACACCTTCCCAATACATTAAACACCTGCTAGCGGGGTGTTTAACATTTTCTACCAACAGGCAAGGAACAGGTTTGTTTTACAAACACGCAAACCAGGAAAGTATCCCGTTGCATCCGAGCACACACAGCTCCAGCCAGTTTCCTGCTGGGGCATAGCCATGGTTTAAGCAGGAAAGCGACCATCACACCAGATGACTACACTCAAAAAAAAAAAGAGAAAAAGGGGAAAAAAAGAAAATAAAAAAAAAAAAGGGAAAAAGAAAAAAGGGGAAAAAAGGGGGAAAAAAGAAAAAAAAAAAGAAAAAAAAAGAAAAACATCCTGATGCAGAGCTATAATTAGAAGCAGAGCACGCCCTGAGTCACTAAGCGCTGCAGAATCCAGTGGAAAGCAGAAAAATCTTCTGGAAGGAAGCAAGAAAAAGTTCAAAACACCGAGCACATCGGAGTTCACGTTTTGCCTTTGTTAAAGCAGCCATAAGCAGATGACGGCAGGCACTCAGACCATTACTGAAAGGTTTTGCAGAGGAAGTTCCAGAGAAGGTGCAGAACCCACTAACCTTATCAAATATCACAAATTGAAACAAAAGACCCGCTTCAGACTACCTGCTATTATCTTGCTGCCAGCTTACCTCTTCCTTACATATATATTTTGAAGACATTCTGTTCGATCTCCTTTCTACCAAGTTCAGCGTGGCAGTCCTCATGATGCTACGAGCCTAAACCAAGCACTTCACAAGAACCAAATGACCAAAAAAAATAAAGTGCGAGATTTTTACAGGGAATTGCAACCTCCCGTGCATCATCTGCACCCGTACAGATGGATCATCTAGAGAAAATATCCCTGAAGTCAAGGTCATTCTGCTGATTTTCTTCTTGAGATGCCTCCTGTTCACCTGATGTTTTTGTCATTGTAACGAATCACTCATGTTTTGTCTTACTTCTACTCCCCTCCTTTTGTACTGGTCTATTTGTTAATGTGCAAGAGCAATCTCCTCCGCCTTTTGTGGATTACTGAAATCCATTTATATAAAGGCTGGGATTTAAAACAACAGCCTAGCTTATAAAGCTACCAACATATGTCCGACGGTACCGCCCGTGCATCCACACGTAGTTATAGCCTAGATTTCAAACACTCAGTCTCTCAACCCCCTGCCTGCACGATATCCTTTGTGCTTTTACCCTAAGCGCTGACAACGAGCTCACAATCCCTTTGTTTAATTTTAAACTGCACTTTCTAGCTGCTGTAAGTGAGAATAGGTAGCTGCTATTAATATTTTAGTCTGTGTTTTTTTCTCCTCTTGGGATTTACAATAAATTTTGTCCCGTGCTTCACAGCTGGTCGAAGAGGCTGGTGTGCGAGATAGACGCATCACGTTCGTACACGTCCTATTAGTTAAAATGACCAGCATTAAATCTTTTCCACCGGTTTCCTTTGGGCATCTGTTAACTGTAACAAACAATCTACAATCAGCAATTTTTTTTTTTTTAAATTAACAACAAAAAAAAAGGGATAGTTTAGTGGAACCGGACAGAAGTGCATAATATTTAGCTCGCCCCATCCTCTTCTCATAACCTGAAGTGGAGCACCGTACAGGACACGTCAGATACATTCCAGGTATCGATTCTGGAAACCTGGATTACGCCGTCAATGGCCACCCTCAGGAGGGCAGACACGCTCCCTTTCCAGCATTTCATGAGCAGGTCTAAAACACAGAACGTGCTCTCTTCTGGTGGTCACACGCACGCACGGAGTTTGCTTCCACATTGCCATACATCTTTGTCACCTTCACACCCTTGATCCCTTCCAGATGAAGATAACGTTTTCAAAATCACTGAAGTGGCTGAGAAACTCCAGTCCCAACTTCAGAAGATGTTTGTAAGCTGTGGACAGACAGCCCTTCCCAGACTGCTGTGCAAGGTTCCAGATGCTTTTAACCACCCTCGACCTTCCCGGGTTTATGCTCTCCATGATCTACTACGCGAGTTGCTTGTACATTAACGATTGTACATTTTTAGTAAGCCAGCTTATTTTGACCTCGGTGGGTCAAAGAACAGTTCTACGAACAGTTTGACTTGCAGATGTGAAGGGGCAGCCACCTCTAGGACAGCCATATAAACATCTGGGACAGATAACTTGTACTGTCACAGCAACATCTGGATGTGCACGACTGTCTACAGTCTCAGGTACTCAACCTCCCCCACCTTTTTTTTTTTTTTTGTTCAAGTCACATTCCAAAGTGCTTCAGAACACAATTTTCAGGTATTTCCAGGTGACAGACAACCGTTCAGACAAAATGTTCTGATGACTGGCAGGTACGCGCAGCAGTCTTAACCTACAGTTTTACTCCTCAGTCACCCGAGCACCTGACTGGAAACCACCCACCTCCCTCCCAGGCTCTACACCCCTACGTCCCTCTTGTAGAAGCACAAGGGAAAGCCGGGGAGAAGGGGCTTGCGTTCACCTACGTCTCAGCCAAACTTACAGGCTGACAAAAGCTAGGACAAGCCAGGAATCAGGAAACCTAAGTTTCAGGGTCAAGAAAGTCAACGGCACTCGGTACACACAAAAGGGACATTTGAAAAGCTATATTTACTAGAAGCATGAATTTAAAACCCCTCTCCCTCCATCCTACCCCGTACCAGCACTGCTGTGCTGGCAAAAGCCCCAGTACGAACACAGCTGTGCCAACAGCAGAGACCTTTGCCAATTTATTTTCCGTCGCTCGGTAAGGCGATTTACCTTTGCTAGCGAAGAGGAGGCTATGAGGCAGAGCCACTTCCTCTCTACGCGAGCTCTGAGGTTTGGAAATGCAGCCACAGGTCGCTTTTGACATGTTGGGGGATTTCTGTTTGTTTGGTTTTTTTTTTGTTTTTTTTTTTTCCTTTTTTAAACAAATAAGGTCAAGCTCAGTTTAATTCGGTGAGAATTACAGATTCTTCCTGGAGAAAAAGGTCTAAAGCAGAGTCAGCCGTAGAGACCAAACTACGAACAAAATGCCCCTCAAAGCAACATACCAAGTCGTCACACAGCTGCGTGTTTTACACTAGGGTGAGAGTTGGGTGGTTTGGGAGGCTTAAAGGCTACGCTGAATAAACGCTGAGGGGGGAAAAAAAAAAAATATTTACTTACCAAACCAAGCCTGTTGTTCTCCTTGGACTTCTATAGCCAATCCAAAGTCCGCCAGCTTTACTGCTGCTCCCTTGGATTTGCTAGCTAAAAGTAAGTTCTCAGGCTTTATTCAGAGAGAGAAAAAAATTGAGATGAAAAGATAAGTACATATATTTTAGACAGGTTTTCACTTTTTTTTTTTTTAGTTACAGAAGTCTGGAAAAGAACAAATACTTAGAGGAGTGAAAAAGAAAAAAACCCAAGCGCTTTCTCCACGACATTGCAAAACCTGCACTTTCCATTCCTACGTGGGAAGAACCACCAGGCCTTCATGATCCCACGACAGCAAGGCTAAGGACGGCGTGCAGGTCTGCCAGAGAAGGTCGGCCAGAACGGTCGTACGGAACTGCGACGCCTGGTTGCGTGATAGGGACAACTCAGAGACTCCGAAGAGCTCACTCCCGGAGAAATGCAGCAGAACCCCCCTAAAAGATACCTATTCTTTGATTACTAGTCTAACCTACGTGGTTTGCAGGATTAGGCATCTATAACTGTCGAACATAAATATGTTTTCCACGACAGCTTAACGATGACAGACGTATTATTATATTTGTATTTCGAGGGCAGGTGTATTTACATCGCAAATCCTTCAGCATGCCCACGTTCGGGCTTGCAGAGAACCTACCACAAATAAATAACAATAGAAGTTTGTAAAAGTTCCCGCTTTGCCTTTCTTTTTTTTTTTTTTTAGGGTATGTTGGTCACATCTGAAATCAAATGCATTCGCACAAAGTAAAGGATTTGAACACAGCAACGGCGTTCATCCTACTGTTCATAACGTATCCTTTTAACTTCATTTAGCAAATCTATCAAATGTAAATTGTCCAAAGAGAACTTTGTTCTATGAACCTTGACTTTTTTTTTAAAAAAAAACCCAATAACTTACAAAATACTGTAGAATTCAACCGATTATTTCAGAGAACTGGGACCTCTATAGTATTTTCTTGCCATTTCTTTCTCTTCTATCTCCATTATTTTCAAAAAAAAGTTTTGTTCTGCATTTACAAAATAACAAAACCTCACTTTCAAGGGCATTGCTGTGACTCTTCCAGAAGCAATTTTTTGTAGTGACCTATCACAAGGGAATTCACTATATCCGGGCTGGCACTGGGGACCCAATCCTGCAAACTCTTCAAACGCGTATTTCATTTGAAACCCAGCAGCAACCGTTTAGGCTTCCGAGGGACTATTTCTGTGATTACGGTTAATCCCACGCAGGTACCGAGCTTGGAAACAATTAAGATCATAAGCTTCTTCCAGCAAAGGCTATCTTTAACACATCTGTCAAGTACGCAGCAGAATATGCTAGAGCCTAACGAAGACCTCGACCGCTGTGATATTTCTATTAATTAACAACACAACAGGCCCTGACAAACTCTTTAGTCTAAAGGTGTTTTTTTCCTGCTCCCCAAACTGTAAAGGAACATTTTTTCAGCAATTTACATTCTCTCACTCATCCCTCGGTTGCTATGTCGTACAAAAGGCAGTATTAAAAACCTTTCATCAATAGTTACTTGATGAATCTTCTATTTCCACACTTTAAAAAAAAAATGAGATTAAGGTCTCTCAAGAATCAAATATAATCTTCATATTCACTTAAACGATCAGTAACCACTCCAACTCCATTATATCGAACACCGACTGAAGAGCTGCGGGCTCTCCTCTAGGTTAATCAACGCCGATTTAAGCAACGTCACGCTGCTTGTCGTTCCACTACACTCATTTCAACACACAGTCGCATCCTTCCTGAAGCTTTCCTAGCGGAGTGAGAGGAGTTTCGTGTCATTATTTCCTGGACTGCACTTCTTACATAAACCTCTTAAAGCAGTGGATGATCCTGTTCGGTCGTGACCTTCAGCAAGCCAAAAACAGTGAAACGCTTCACCCTCTTGCTTGAAACACAAGCACTCACCTACCAAGCGCGCGCGACACGCGATTCCATTCCAAACAGTAGTTTTGTGTTTGCTGCTGCTGGGTTGTTTTGGTTTTGTTTGGTTTTTTCTCCCTTTTTTTCCTTTTCTTTTTTTTAATTCCGTGACGTGTCTTTACTCTGCCAATCAAAGCGCTCTGCAGAAATACCGCTGCCATAGGTGAATATGTTTCAACGGAAGCTGAAGCGGATTTCCCGATTTAGAATCATAGCATCATTGGGTTGGAAAACACCTTTAAGATCATCGAGTCCAACCGTAAAACCGTATTTACTCCCGTGCCAAAGCCAACAGCCTTTTGGGCGACGTCGTGTGGGACTACGCGCTTAAACAACGCGCAGCTGTCATTTCAGGGTGACGAGAGGCATACGAGATAATTACCATGCGTGAACTTAGAACGACTGCAATTACTCGGAAAACATTAACAGCCCAGCGTGGGCCACTCGTACTTGGCATTCAATAGTGTCGCCCTGTGTTACCGGTCGACCGGCTGCAGTCAAGCATGTAGAATGGCAGTCTTAACTACTAAAATTGCTTACAAATAAATGAACGTGATTTATGCCTTGTTTTTCCAAAGGTCTTTAATTCTTAGAGATCAAGTACTTATGCCTCTGTGTATTTTCCCTTGAATACAACTAGAGCATCGGCTCTGTGTATCTTTCCTTGAGTGTAACTGGAGCATCTGCTTGTTTGTTTGTTTGGTTGCTTTTAATTTAACTTCAACGGGGAAGGCAAGAGGGTCATAATCACAGAGTTTCGCAAAAGCAGCAATGCCGCTGACTGCCAAGAACTGGAATTCCTCCACAGAAGCGCACTTTTGCCATCTGTTAAAGACAGACTGCCACGAACATGTTAATTTTTTCCGGATCTAGGATCCACCACCGTTCTGACTTCTACCAGGGATTACAAACAGAGCGGCGACAAGCACTTCTGCAGGTCGTGAGAGGCTGCAAAACCTCCTCTCTGCTTGCTACTAAACTACGCTAAAAGGAAAGTTAAATAAAACGAGATCGTCCAAAATCTCCTCCTCTTGTTGCCCTCCCCACCCCCAAACATGCCATCAAATTGTGGTCTGAGTTTTTTGGGGAAAAAAAAAAATCCATCAAGTTTTGCAGCTTAAGGATCCATGGCAGGCCATAACCATCCTCTACTTGTCGCTCTGATCCTGCGCCTCGGCACCTTCTTTTTGGTACGGAGAGTTCTGCTGGGATCTCACCACAGTCTTTCATTTCACTCTTTGTTTTTTTTTTTTTTTTTTTTTTTTTTTTCTTTTGCCACGAAGTAGTAACTGAAGCAGGATGGTTTTCTGCTTCCTGAAGCTTCCACTCTCAGAAATGAAACTGGGTACTACAGCTTGGCAGAAACATTTTTTTTTTCCTCGCGCTGTTTTTCCAATTCATCCTGGATTTGCCAGAGGAAGAAATCCACACGTGGGTTGGAGCAGGGAACAGCTGGACTTAATGCATTTCCCAAGAAAAAGTTGTTTTGTGTGAATGTATGAACAGTAGTAGAAAGCATTCCTTACTCTGTCAGCTTGCATGGCTACAATCCTTGTTTTTTAATTCCTTTTCATGCTAGAAGCACAGTACTGCACGTTCGGTGAGGACAGGAATTGCTGGAGCAGCTGGAAAAATCTGACGTCCCTTCATTTAAGCTTCTTCCAGGTTATCCGCCTGCCACGCGAGATTTATGGATTGGAGAGAGACTCGTCAGTCTCCTGTCGTACAACTGTGCCAGAGGAAAATCCAGAAGCGCAAAACGGGTAGGGAATTTTGTGTGCGTGTCTTTGAAATCCATCGTGTTCTCTGAGCTTCCAGAGCGTAACCCTGTGTGTTCCTACAACAGGGACAATTTATAAATTCAGACGACGACTGTAATGGTTGTTTATTTGGGAGTGAAGGATGGCAAGAAAGATGACGGCACTCCGATTCCAACATTATTACTAATGATAACCGCTAGAAAACTCCTATCCTGGGAGGAAATTCCTGCTCCCCGTAACTCATGCGGAAAGGAAAAGAAGAGAGAAAGAAGCTGTGCCAGAAGGAATTACCCTGTTTCACTGCCTTAGCCCACGTGCCGGTTTTTCTCTGAGATTTCAGACAGTGCGCTTCCATTTGATTTCAAGATAAACGATCTTCTTCCACTTGAGGATCTTGAAGCCCACGTGCCCAAGTTAAGTCCTCTCCCTTATCCACCCGGCTGGTTTGCTACCAGCTTGGAGACGGACTCGTCTCTCTGAGCTTCCCAGAAAAAGAAAACGATCTTTACTTGTTTCTTTCCAGGCCAACATGCTTTAAACACAGAGAGCATTTCTGCAGCAGACGCCTTCAGCCGTTTGGATATGTACACGGCTACGAAAGAGGTGACGCTCTTCTCAATGCGGGAGTTTTCTTTCTGAAGCTTCTACCCCAACGCTACTGTTCGTCCGGAAAGAACTCGACTCCTCAGGTGATCCTGGTGAGAACGCTGTTGAAATTCCTGCTTTCTAAAGATGTTCTGTAGCCCAGCCATGGTCTGGAGGAGAGAGGGGTCTTTGTGCCGGCAATCTCGTAGCAGCTGGCCTTCCGTCCCTAAAACGCCTGACGTGCAAACGCCAGTGTGCTTCCCAGAAGCGCTCCAAGTTCCGCCGACGAGAGACGGAAAGTCCCCCCCGACGCCCTGCCCCAAGAGCTCTGGATGACAGAGAGGAAGACTGCGTATTCAACGAATACAGCAGAGGCTTGCAAAGAAACTCCTGTTCTCCCTGCTGCTGACAACAGGCGCCAGCAGACTGTCTTCACAGCCGGGATTTGGATGGCTACGTGTCGGCAAGGCTCTGGGGGATTTTCCCCAGTGAGCGCTAGCGGGGCGTTCTTGTGCATAGGCGAAGCGAAATAAAAAAAATAAGAGGAAAAAAGGGGTAGGGGGAGGGAACCCGGTTACATTCGCACCGCTCGAGGCTGTGTTCGGCTAGGGCTGGCTGCTCGGGCCGGGGCAGCAGCAGCCGCTGGAGCAGCAGAGCGGCAGCAGCACTCACCTTGAGGTCGCGATGGACTACGCCCATCTGATGGCAGTGGAGCACGGCCTCCAGGATCTGCTGAATGCAATGACTGCATGCAAACACCGGGGGCGCCCGTTAGTTCCAAGCGGGNTTTAGTATTTAATTTCTTTTTTTTTTTTTTTTAAATTTTTTTTAAATTTATTTTTTTCTTTATATTTTGTTTTTTTCCTTTTTTCTTTATATTTTTATTTTTTCTTTATATTGTTTATTTTTTCTTTATTTTTTATTTTTTTGCCTTTTTTCCTTTTTTTTCCCTTTTAAAATGACAATTTTCGAAAGGAAAAAATTATTTTCTTTTTTGCCAATAACTCACAGACAAGGTCATATTAAACCATTCATCCTCCTCTCTACTTTTTCCCCTCCTTTCCTTACCGAGAGCTCTCTCAGAGGCGTACAGAAAACGTAGCAGCCCCCGCACGCTCCAAGCGAGGTGTTTTAGGTAAATTATTAACTTCTCGCTGTCCAATTGAGTCGGCAATTAGCATCGCTTGCCTGAGGGTTCGTCATACTCTAACGCAGCGGCGTGTGACCGGTTGCTCTGCTAACTGCAACCCGGGGTCTCAGAACAGAAGCGGCGTTTTCAATCTGCAAGCTGACATACATCACAGCCAAAATTCACCTCCATGTGCGTACACAGCGATACAGGGACACCCCGAACGGAACACCAGACACGTTCGACAGCATGGGATAAATCCAGCGCCTTGGAAGGAGACAGGTTTGGTTTGTTTTTTTTTTTGGCAACCATTCCCCCTTTTTTGCCATGATGTATATTAGGCCTGTAGACTTGCAAACTGGAAAGAGGCGTCATGCATTATTTGGTCGTCTAGTTGTTTTGAGGGTGAGTAGGATAGGCAAGGGAACATCACAGACAACCCACCCGCTGCCCGTACCCAGCAGGGNAAAAAAAAAAAAAAAAAAAAAAAAAAAAAAAAAAAAAAAAAAGAAACCAAACCCCAAACTCTTATATCCAATTGATGGGCACCAGATACTGACCTTCAGGTCTCTGTGAACTATGCCATTTAGATGACAATGATTAACACTTTCTAGAATCTGCTGTATACAATGACTGCAAAGATACAAGGGCAGAATGGAAGGGAGAACATTTTAAAGGCACATAATCACATTGAATACAAAAGAAAAGAAAACTTTTAAAAAAAATATAAAGAACAAAAAACAATTTTACACCTCCTGACAAGTCTTGATTGCATGTTGAACTGGAACAAAGCAATGTTGAATAGAGAGCGATTTCCAGCTCTAACACATCCAAATAACAAAGCAAAACAAAAAAAAAAAACCCCAAAACCAAACCAAACAAGACATTTAACATGGAACATATGACACCTATGAGATGGAATCACTAGACTGTAATTTCATTCAGCAGTATGGAAGCTTTTTCCAGTTTCCAAAAACTGCTATCGGAAAAAAATAAAGTGGAGGCAGTAAAACAAGTAGTCATATGTTTTGGGTTTTTGAAATTTTTACGGTGAAGTTAACATTCCAACAAGTGCTCAAAACAAGAGGATGTTCAGAAATGAAGCGGTATACAGAAAACAAATGAAACAAAGTCAAAAGCTAAGGAAAAGCAAAACATTTCTCATTTTGACTCTAGCGGTTTCTTAAAAACGATTAGTAGAATAAAGCCCAGTCATTCAAAAAGCTGGCATGCATGTTCATTGAAAATATCGTCAAGCACTAGTTTAGTTAGGAGTCACCCGTGAAATGGAAATCTGCATTAAAAATGTAGACAAATGTTTTAATTTGGTGCTTTAAATAATTTAATTAGCACCTATTTTTCCACGCCCAGGTTTGCAAGTTTTGGCCAGCCTACGATGCCAAAAAGCACAACTGAAGTATTCATCTTTTAGAGCGCCGGAACTTTTTCGGATGTTTTTTCGGCACCACAAGAGCTTATGATTTTTTTTTTTTTTTTTAAAGATAACCTTGTGGCAGAAGTCAGCGACTGTAAGTAATACGTAGTAATCAAGGGCCAAGGATTTGGTACGGCTCATCCAAAATGTTTTGACCATGGAATTCAGAAGGAATGGTCATAAATCAGTAACTGGAGCCCAAGCCTGAAAACCCTTTCTTAGGCGAGTAGTTCACAACTCACTGAACTGGACTGCTTGCGTGAGTAAAGGCTACTCGCCTGAGTAAGGGCTTGCAGGAGCAGACCAGTATTAACAGTCTTAGGATATGCATCTATAAGGTCTATTTACTATTTCTATAGGGATACACACACGCACACACACTATAGATATATATATACACACACATATGAATATATATATAAAAATATATAAATACAGAGATGCACGGTAACTAAGTATTTCATTATTTGGTCAAGTTTTTACTAAATATATAAAATGCATATATATATAATTGTGTGTGTATATATATATATGCACAGCCCCTTCCAATATGTCATCATTCTAGAACAGAAAAAAAATCATTCCATTTTTTTCCTTTTAAATCACAACCATCTTAAAACCACACAACGACACCATACGCTGGCCTTTGGCATCAATATAAGAAATTCTGCTTGAATCACAGCAGGCAAAAAATCATTTGAAAATTTTTTAACCATAGCTCCTCTCCTTCCACCCCACCTAAATTACTAATTTTGTTTCTTTTTTTTTTTCTACAGTGTGTTTTGCTATGTGTTGTTCCACATTTAAATCCTTAGAGTAACGCTGTTTCTACCATTCCTACAGAAATTAGTAAGAGAAATAAACAGTGGAAGCTTCCTAATATTCAGAGTAACTTCTTCTTTGTTCATTATTATCCTACCACTGTTGTTAGGGACACTTAATACTTTCCGGTCATCAGCCAATTAATTCCAAATGTAAAGGAATAACTGAAAATTGTAGGTACTAAATATGTATCAATGGTGGTGTGTGACTATGAACACACAAGAACATGAGGATTCTTTAACTTGACTTTGAGATAAATCTTCTGTGAAGAGTGTAGTGGTAGAACGTATTTTCTTTAAAGTAATTGACCACAATGTTTAAGACTCATAATTATATGAGAATATTTCAGATTTATTATTCTATGAGGGCAAACAGATTCCGAGATGGAAAAATGGCCCTGATACTTTATGTCAGCCTGCAAATTATGATAATCGTCAACTTATTCTTCAAGTTTTTCAACAAGCACTTGCAGAAAATTGCTAGAGATTTCATATTTGAGCTCAGACTGCGAGATGCACAGTATAATTGCTTATTGATGAAACCCAACGAAAATGTTTAAATATGAAAAGGAAATTAGTACTTCTGGACCGAGAACAAAAATGATATTTAACGTAAAGTTCTTTCAAGACCAACATTTATTTCAAACTTTGATCAGCAAATGTAAGAATCCCTAGATGAGATCGCTGAAATGTTATGTCCAGTTTGCAGAGGAGAAAACTGGGTCAGATTTTAACAACTTCACGAAGGTTTTAACAAAGTGAGATCCAACTTCAGCTTTTTCAGATCGGCAGACATCAAGGCTTCATCCGAGTTCTCCACCACACAGTCGTGAGCTCAAAAAGCCAAACCGTGCCCTTCCAAGTCTAAGAGAACCCTAGGAGAAATCCTAGAGTCTCCCAGACTGTGCTAGTGACACTGATGCCAAACACCGTGAGGTACTTAAGTAACTATCCTAGAATTATTAAAGGCAGCGTTAGAAACCCAAGCGACTTACCTGGCATCTGCTTCGCTATAATATTCTCTTGCAACTATATCTTCAAACAATTCACCTCCAGTGACTCTGTTAGGAAAAGCAAGATGGGGAAGGAGAGGTCAGAAGTGAAAACGTGCATCTTAAATTAACTTGACAGGGAGAAGTCGGAGCGGAATAACTGCAATATTTGTACAGAAATGCAGGAGGTCTTGACCAGCAAGGTGAAGGAACTAAAAACGGAAGGTTTGTCCATCCAAATCATTACAGGAATAAAGAGGATGTGGTGGAAGAGCGATTGTACTAGAAAATAAAAGCAAAGAGCCGCAGCTCTTTAGGCAAGATGTCCAACATCAGTTGAGGATGTCGAGAGTAAGCAGTGAAACGAGAAGAATAAAGGGAACTGAGCAGCAAGGAAAATTGTGGCTGAAGTTCGGAACAGTTGAGGATAAATTGAGAACTGCAACGTAAGGCAGATGTCGGAAAGGAGAACACAATAATGCTAAAAAGGGACAAGGGTCTTTCAGTGTAGGTCACACCACAGCAGCGGCGCACCCATGTGCCGAGGGGCTTGCTTTTTGTGCTTTTGTAGAAAGAGGGTTACGCAGTTGGAAGGAGAGTATCAGTAGAAGCAGAGTACCTTAATCAGTTTAACAGCACATTTTTTTTCCTAGAAAATTTTCAGTCATCTTTGTTGAAAAAGTAGGGACAGTTTAGTGAAAGCGCCACTTAAAATAATTTAAGAGGCATTAACGGCACAAGGGAAGAACTGCATGATCCAGAGGACCAGTAACAGAAGCAACTGTGCATGGCTGCATCGTTCGGATTTCATCGCACAACCAGTGGTTTAAATGTAGGAAGTGGTTAAAAAGAAATAAAACCTTCTTGTTATAACCCAAAGATGACAGTCCAGGACGAGTCACCAGCAGGATGCTGCCACGGCCTTGGAATGCGTTGGAAATAGGATGACAGCAATGTCCGTACGTACAGCAGTAAAATCCCTCCTGTCGTACACGGTTCTGGTCGCTCACGTGCAGAAAAGGGAATTGAAACACCAATATGAGCAGAAAATTGCTACTAGGCTACCCACTCACTTACTCATCCTATCTTCTCAGAGAAGCCAAGTCGGTTTAGCTTGGCAAAATAAAGTTTAAGAGGGATGAAAATAAATCCTGAAGACAAAGAGCATAAACTGTGCTCTCCTTAGGGGAGAGCTGTAAGGGACAACATTGGTACGACAATAAATAAGCACACAATACCTGTGAATAAATACAGGGTTAAAATCAGGAGAGGTTTTCTAACAATCATAAAACTGGTGTAATGAAACGGTTTTTGGTAAAGTCACTGAGACAGGTGCTCTATTTTTAAGATGAAGATTGATGAGCTTTGAAGTAAAATCGTAAAACCCGGCTGCCTGTGCCAACAAGAGAGCGGACTCAGAGAGCCTGGAACGCCGTTCCTGTACTCTAACATTCCTCTTTTATGGGATACACGGGCATACTTTCACAGCTAAATGCAAATCTTCATATATATATATATAGGTGCTGTATTGAAGGGCTGAAAACAGATGCAAGCCTCGAAAAGGCACACACCGTGGAGTACCCAAGCGCGCAGCCTAACCAGAGCACCTACACGCAGCCTCGACACACAGCATGGACGCCTTGGTCCCATTCCTGCTTTCCAAAACCTTTATGCCAACGTCAGTAATTCCTAGATGGGAGATCAATGTTCGTATTTCGTTACTGTTTATGAGCAGAGTGAATTTTTCATATAGCACATTATATTCTCAAAAAATTCCCAAATGTAAAAGCCAGAGCGGGCTACAAGATGCTTAAAGAGTAAGATGCTTAAAAATTTGTACTACAACGATACAATCGTTATTGAATACAATTAATTTTAATAGGATTAAAAAAATTAAAAAGGAGGATACTTTGCATCTTCAGAACCATAACATTCATTTGCAAATTGCTGTACTAACAGTTCGCTGGAGATCCCAGTTATTCAGTCACGTTAGATGACAACAGAAATGACCTGCTCAACCGGTAGCGTAGCTCCTGTCTGCAAGAAGGCCAGTTAAAAACTTTATTTTTCATGTTTCCATTTACACTTGGGCTACATCATCCTTTTTCTGAGTTTACACCTGACTGACTTTGGAAAGTAATCGCTTTCAGGTAATGGAACGCTATTTTGTGCAAAAGTCTGCCGTAAAATCTGGAGGAGGTAAAATAGCTGGTTGCCTGATTTGTTCTCTCTTTCTTTTTCATCTTCTACCTTCCAAAAACTGGCTTTGGTTGCTGTTACACAAAACAGTTGATTGATGCATATTTTGACGGTCTTTGATACCTCCTTTTTGCATATATATTTGTCTACCACAGTTCTGGTAAAGAGCAATAATCCTCACTTTGTGATGAATGAAAAAAACAAAGCATCCTTTGATCTTATTCTTCCCTAAAACACTCATTTTTGATCCAAGCCAAAAAAAGAAAAGAAAAAGCTTTTGCCAGCAAAGTGTGTTTCAGTGGGAGAGAACACCGAGCTGATGCTTGCTCTGCTCACGCACGGAGAAAAGAGGGGGATATGCATTCTTATTTGCTGACACCAAACATTTGCTTGGCATTCATAACCCTTGTCAAACGATGAAAAAATGAAAGCAAGAACAGAGCAGGTGAGTTTCACTGACAACCGAACAAGCAGTCAACAATTCCCACGCTCCGTCACTCTGAAGGATGCATTAGGAATAACTCTCAGAAGACAGAGCTAAGCGGCCATAACGAAGGAAGGTAGCGCAGGGGACTAGGAGAGGTCAGAACTCACCTGCGTCTTCTCAGCCTCTGACTCTGAGAAAATTGTTATAGCCGTGTTAGTGGCCTTTGCTCACTGAGCACGCACGAGCAACGTGCCCTTCCAGCAAAAAAGGTCAACTGCATCACAACAGGACAGCCAGCGGGTCGAAGGAAGCGATTCTTCCCTTGCATTTGGCACTTGTGAGATGACACCCGGAGTACGATGTCCCCTTTTGGATTCCCAGTACATGAATGACATTGACTTAATGAGCTGTGTCTACCGGAGGGCCACCAAGACCGTCAGAGTTGGAGGCACGTGGAGAGGCTGAGATAATTGGGTTTGTTCACCGTTAAGACGGGGAGGCTCAGGGGACATCTCATTGCTGTCTACAACTCTCTAATGGGTGGATATGCAGAGACAGCATGAAAGGCAACAGACAAGCTGAAACACCAGAAATACCAAACAGATATAAGGATTTGTCTTCCTTTATTGTTACTGTAATTATTTACTATTAACTTGTTGCTCAAAGAGGTGGTGGAATTTCCATCTTTGAAGATGTTCCAACCGTGACAAATCCCTGAGCAACCTGATTCAACTGGACCTTGTTCGAGAAGGGGGTTAGACCAGATAACCTCTGGGGGTCCTTACCAGCCTACGTTATTCACTGATTTTATGAATAAAGGACAGAGCAGTTACCAATAAACTTTTTTTTATGCTCCATACAGTTTAATACCAGAGTGGCTACAAAGCGTTCTACGCCTTATTAGATGTCATTTTGTTAGATGGATTTTCTTCTCCCTGTATGTTCAATTATGAAACATGACGGCTAGGGAAGGACCTGAGATATCTATCATGAATTAAGTCCCTGCTCACTGCAGGGGGGTTGGACTAGATGACCTCTAAAGGTCCCTTCCAACCCCAACCATTCTGGGATTCTGTGATTCTACGAATACAAACTACACGAACAGAAGAGAACCTTAGCTATGAGGTTCTCCTTGCCTAGCAAAGGCCGCGACCTGAAACAAAAGTGTGATGTACTCTTTGGAGAATGCGGGGCTCCGTGCTACTGCTCTGGTACCAGTAGGAGCACCGAACTGCCTTACATGGAGAGGTGCGCCGAAATCAGAACTCTTGGAGCATTTGCTGATCAACAGAAATACTTCGGCTGATCTCTGAAATCAAATTACAGAAGGAAGTTAAAATAGAGGACTTTCCTGTAGTTTGACTGCTGCTTCTGTTAAATTCCCCCCACCCCGGCTAAAATAATGAAAACCAGATACATCGTACCGTTTGCGTGGGGTGGGAATCACACACAGATTCTAGTCTGTGTACTTAAATTAGAAGGCAACTACCAGCGTAGTTAGATCGACAAATACAGCCAGGTAGGCTACACACAATGGAAGTGAAGAGTGTAAAGCAGAGGGTAAAAAGTAAAAAAAAAAAAAACCCAACTAACTTTGGTCCTTCACTATAAAGCTCCATGGACTCCAAGCTACTTTCTCCCCACAAGATTAAAATGGGCAGTAAATGGATCTCAGCGCCTTTCTGATAGAGATCTATTGTCGACCTCAGTGAGGTCCTATTTCACAACAGGACATTCATGATACGAGTATCTTATCTCGTATCTCTACTCTAGGAACTTCCAGGGTACAAACTAAAAGCCACTGGTTCTCAAAAATTATTGTTCTTCCGTGGTTTTCTGAAGAGCATACTAAAATGGCAACAAATAAAGCACATGGGTTTGCTTAAACAAAAGCAGGACAAACAGCACGTAGAAACACCACGGCTCTCTGCACCACGTCTTTCAGAAAAACTGCAGAGAGAGGGGCAAGCAGAAGGATTCCACGTACAAAGGATGCTATTTCTATTTATCTCTTGGAAGAGGTTCACTAAAGAACTGACTTTCTACTAAAACAAATTACTGCCTTTGCAGTGTTAAATGCCACATTTTTTTATTGCAGACATTCGTCACAACACATACAAAAATACTCAACTTCACGTACCGTATTCAATCGATTAGGAAAATTTACAAATATAAGAAGATACTAAAAAGGAACTCCCAAATTAGCAAAGCCAGCTAAAAAAGCCTCTGCTGGTGATCATGCTGGCGTTGCTTCCTCCTGGCTTACATTTCTTATTTCTTAAATTCCTTCCATAACGCAGGCGCGAGGAAGCAGTCTTACAAAATCACAGTGGCCATATACTTTTGACATTTCTCTGTGACCTTTCTACTTCCAAAAAAGAAAGGTTCAGGCACTTACCCTAGGCAAAGATTGTTCTGCAATTAGGCTTTTTTTTGGTCTTTTTGTTTCTTCTACCCAGTGCAGTCCCTCCACTTGGAATTCAACAGCAACGCCAGGATTCTAAATGTACCAATTGTTGCATCTCATCGAGTGCATTAAAATGGGAGACACTGAAACAAGAGAATCTCATTGACTTGCACAAGAGAGTCTTCAAGTGCTACAGCTGTTTCCATTCAGATACAGCAATTAATACCGACAGAACTGATTGGATTTGAACTCATCTAACATCATTAATGCTGAAGACAATCTCATTCGTGCATAGCAACCGAAATGGGCTGATAGAGAGATGCCAATCCTAACTACGCTTGCCTTAACCAATGAGGGAAGGGGAGTAAGAAACTTGATGAAGTCCATTACTAATCTTACTACGCACATTTTATTAATCCGCAAATCACTTGACTGTATCTAGTGAGAGAAACACAACAGGAGCAAGTCCTTTGCTTGGGAGAAGTATCACAGAAGGCTCTCTTAGTTAATTTTCTAAAATACGTAGGAGCCATATTGGTAGGTCAGTAAGATGCATCTGTTCCTTGGCAGTGACATCAACGAGACCTTGAAAATCGCTACTCTGCCTAGTCAAGTGCAAAACAACTACCAGAATGACACCGCCACGTATGTATTTCAGAGATGAGCAGTCAGCAACCAAAGATAAATTTTATATATTTTTATATATATATATATGATATGTCAATATGTCAGTGCATCTATTTCTCTATTTCTCTCTCAGCCCAATACTACATTTCATCAGAAAGCGCATCTGTCATTGTTCAATGTCCAGTTTCCACATGGATTTTAAGACTTCCAGCTTCCCATTTTGACCCTAGGACTCTTCACCCAAAAGCACGTTAATCACTTTTTTCCTCCAGATAAAAGCACAGCTATCACTGAGCTCTACAAGCGAAGCAACCGGCTTCTCCTTCAGACTGCAGACATCTCTATGACATTAATTCAAAAGAGATTATTAGAAATTCAAAATAGAAAGTGACAATGATTGTATTTTTCTATTCACAGAACAAGCGCTCTTCCTCTTCACTTTCTTCTGTGGGATGCAGTCTAAAAGACATTTCTAAAGAAACACTCGTACTGAATCCCACACCGTCTGAAAGAAATCATTAAGATAATGACATGATGGTATGCGTGGGTGGAGTGACAGTGTTACACCACAGTCAGGCTCCCGTTGATTAAAAATTAATTAATTAAATGAAAGCATGCACTTGGCCTTCGTATTAAAGAAGTCCATATGGCACCTTTTTTTGTGACAGCTCTTTTATGGACGTTTAAACAAGCCACTAACCCACACGCTTGTAACTGCAGTAAAAGATGAAGTTTCACTAACAAATCGTGTTAGTGAGCGTTAAAGCAATGACTGAGCCTACAGGAATTGCCTGGGGACAATCTTTTTAGCAAGGCCTGTGGTGACAGGACAAGGGGTGATGGGTTTAAACTAAAGGAGGGCAGATTTAGGCTGGATAGAAGGAAGAAATGTTTTACACTGAGGGTGGTGAAGCACTGGAAGGGGTTGCCCAGAGAGGTGGTGGAGGCCCCATCCCTGGAAACATCCCAGGTGAGGTTGGACGGGGCTGTGAGCAACCTGATCTGGTTAAAGATGTCCCTGCTCCCTGCAGGGGGTTGGGCTGGATGGCCTCTACAGGTCCCTTCCAACCCAAAGCATTCCATGATTCTGTGGTTTCTTAGTCGGAATGAAAAATGAACTGTGAACAGCCATCCTTACTAATGAGGCAAAAGTTCGTCAAGAATGCAATACGCTGCTTTTCCAAAGACAACTATCGGTCAGTACAGTCACTACCTCTACCATTTAGATGTTTTCATTTTTGCAAAATAATTCATTTTGACAAAAAACCCAAACACCATGATGAAAACATGAAAAGCTGTATATATATATACTGGAGCCCTCTTTCTCTGAAGAGGATGAAAAGCAAAACCATGCGGGCCGCTCTCGATGAACAGCGTACGTTTGAGTCTGTTCCTATGTTTGTCCTGAACGGGACTGACGGGGAAACAGAGAAGTTCCAGCCAGTGCAGAATGCTTCCTGCAGAATCTGGTTTTCTGCCAAGACAGTATCTTTGGGTTAGGTATTAATTTTTATTGCAGAATACAGGCTTCTATTTGTTCTGTTGCTATCGAGATGTAGATACTGGTAGCTACAACTTTGAAGTTGATTCGAATGCCTTCTAGTTCACATTGCAATCATCATCTCCTGAGATATGTCTGGCATTATGCATTCAATTTAAGGCAGAAGTGGACTCACTGCAATTACAGCAGGCCACAGTTTCTAACAGTACAGTAGTACAACAAAAAAAATAAAAACGCCACCAGTTTATAAAAGGGATATTGTCCCTAGAACTAAGAATTCTGCATGCGCTTCTTGGAAATGTTCAGCATTAAGAAGATTCTGCCAAATCCACATAGAAAGATTTCCTTTGTAGCCCTTAAAAAAAAAAAAAAAAAAGGCAGAACAAACCCCAGTGCGTGTCAGGGGACAAGTATGCGTGTTGTGCCCTAGAGTCATTTACGAGCCAACAATCAGAGCACTTACCTGGGATAGATACAAATCAGATATAATCAGATATAATCAGATATAAGTTCCTGCTGAGCCCAGTTAGGATTTGAGTACTGAACCCTGAACGCCTTCACCGCAGATGGTCTATTTAATATTTTTGTATTGCTAGTCGGAAATCTAGTCTTGAAGAAGTCTTCACAGATTTCTTTCAAAAAATTAAGTCAGAAAATAAAGCAGAATGTAACCTGAACGTGAAAGCACACGACTGATTGTAGAAGATCCAGGTTGTAACTTACCTATGCCGACTGCAAGTATTTCAGTTTGTATGCTTAGAAATTTCACGTTTCTGGGGGAAATAATGCGTTCTCATTCTAACCAGCAAAACCACGTTGGGCCTAAGAAAGCTCTCGGGGGCAGGGGGTGTTGTTTGTCAAAACCATAAACTGCCCTGGAAAAATTTGCAGTTGAAATAGATGATTTTACTTAAATCAGTCGGTTTTGCAAGACAATGCCTAATTATTCGTGTTTGCCCAGACCCAGAACCAAAAGCAGTAACTTTTCAAGCGAGTGGAAGAGTTTACCCGTCCCAGGGAAGAACGAAGAACATCAGTGTCTCTTTCTAAGTTAAGAGCCTGAGACACATAGGTCATGTTGTCACCATCCCTTCCTCCACTGAGCAGCCTTACCTAGAAGAAACAAGCTCCACATACGCACAGTCGCTACACGAGCAGCTCACAGGACTGAAATTCCTGAAGCAAAATGGGAAGTAAGAAGGAAACCTCCTTTCTATGTGCTGGGCATTTTCCATTCTGAATGGTGTCAAAATGAAGCATTCTATAGATCACTAAGATATGAATCGGGAATAAAATACCGAAAGAGCCCTTCCCTCAGGGAAACTCAGGCTTACCTTCCAATCCAGCAACGGAGATTTTCTGTAGAGAAACTATTCTTCCACATGCTTTTTTATGTTTCCTTTACAGACAACTGGCTTGCAGCAAATTATTTTTTCCGAGTCATATGTTTGCTTAGCTTTGGCAGATAGCATGCAACTTACATGCCTACATTTTAGATTAAAATCCACTTCAACAGTGGCCTTACTTATTCCAAGTTTTTCATATGGAATCCTTACAGTGACACTTAATCAGTTCTTGCACATGCAAATGACCAAATACGTTACTGTCCTTCCAGCTCTGTTGACATCTACTTGTCCAACTCATTGCACCAGAACCATAGATTTAGCTTGTGAGCTTTTATTTACATCTAAAAGTTTGACTACCACATCCCCAACATGCTAAACATATGCAAAACACATACTTACAAGTCAAAGACTAAGTAATGGAATCCTTCTTCTGATATGCTGTCATGAAGCCGCACTATTGAAAGGGGGAAAAAAAAAGATAAACACCGGTCATCTTTTTCATGTCTTTAATGTCTGTCTTTGATTTTGGGGGAGAAGGGAGGATTAGAATTCTACTGTAGAGCTTGTATTGCATCTGTGCGTGTTCTCATCTGGTTTGCTTTTCTTTTTTAAGTTCTCTACCCTCAGAATCATCTTTTTCATAAGACGAGCTAAACACAGAAACCAAAAGACTGTACCTGCAGCTCACTGTAAGTTCTTTTTAAGGGAGTTCTGCTTTTGCTATGCCACAGAAGAACGCTGCGGTCGTTCCCTACCACCTCCTGCACGCACATATACACACGCTGCACCTCGACTTTGCCCTTCATGCTGAATCGTAACTAAACAAGTACCAAAAGCACAGTCAGATTTCATCTTAATACACTGTATTCATGTGATCCAACTCCCTTTTTCCTAGGCAGAACCTCCAATCAATCTTTTAAATAGCATACGCAGGAGTCCCCAGTCACTGGACTTTTATTATCCTAAGCCAGTGTTCTTAATGTCACACAACTATTTTCTCAGCAGTATTACATCTTAAAAGTTGTAAACAAAACAAGATGGGGGGGGGGGAAGCCACAATTAATCATACATTTCAGCAGAATAACAAACTTCAAGGGCTATGTTAACAAATTCCATCATCAGACAATAGCTGCTGATTTTGAAAGAGAAGGCATCATTGCAAACTAAAAGCATTTGACTACATGAAAATAAATGGGGTGAAGAAGGGAGTACGCTACATTCCTGCTCATATTTCTATTACATATATATATTTTTCCCTCTCATCTTCTTACCTGCCATCCACTTCAACTACACGAATGGTGAAGAGTCGCGAAGAGATAAATCTACTGCCAGATTGATGCCCACCAATCTATGCTGAATTTCCACAGTGGCACCCAACACCACGGCTGGAAAAACTAAAGCGAAGGGACTGGGACTACCCCACCACCCGGCTGCGGTGCTCAGACGGACCTACGGACAGCACGGGCGGGCAGGAGGAGAAACGGAGCGAGCACTTGGGGGTGTGACAGCTCGGCAAGAGCTGCGAAGAGTGAAGAGTTATTTCTGGGAAGATGTAAGGTGCACGAGCAGACCTGCCAGAAGCCAAAGGATGTGATGTCTAGAAAATAGTCACCAGCCTTTCCAGTGCTTGTCACAGCCGCCAAACGTACAGCATCCTAATGCTTAAAACCCCACGTCATGTTTACATACACCTACGTATCCGTACCTATTTGGACCTGATGATCTTAAAGGTCTTTTCCAACCAAATGATTCTAAAGTTTTCCCCGAAAATGCGCTAGTCAGCCGCAGAACCTTCGCTTTGGATTTTAAGACTTCAAATCACATCATGGTAGAACGATGAATGAAGTCCCGTGGTTTCTCTTAATTACTTTAAATGAAACGGCCATTTCCAAAGCTAATTTTCCCTCAATAGATGAAGCTTTGTCAGTAGTTTGATCCAAGTCATTATCACTTACAGAACCAAATAAAAAAATCAGGGTACCCTAAAACTGCTTCACGTTCAAAACTGAGCTGCTGAAGAAAGTGTAAAAGAAAAGGATTTTCAGATCTCCCCAGATGGTAGCTTTGTGTATTAATCATTTTTTATACACTACATGACATTTCAAAAAAAATAAAATCAAATAAACATGACTTTTTTTACTTAATAATATTTAGCCCAGGGAAACATCTTGTGTTTACACAATACTGAAGAGAAAACCAGCTCTTGGCTGACTCACTGCCCAGAGCTCGTGATGATTCAGAAGAGCCAAGTAGGTCTAAATCAGAATTTGTGGTTTTGGCTGGCTCTATATTCTGCGTTTGTCTAAGTTCTTACGAAGTGCAAGCTTTGAGCATAGAAGACCGAGGTCGTACACTGCTGCTGTGCTAAAACGTACCCTATTTACAGACGTTAGAGGGACATACAGTTTAGGACGGCGGAATCAAATAGTGTAAATATCAAATAGAATAAAATGTAATTGATTTAAAAAATAGAGCACACCGAAAGTGTAAGAACAGTTAATCAAATAATAGCAGTGTAGCAACAGCAAGAAACAGGAATCTTCCAGACCTTTGTACTAGTGCATTTTCAACGTCTCCTTAAGGAATTAAAGACACATTATTTATTCATGTCTTCAGTTATTCATGTCTTTAAAAAAAACCCCCAAACCAAACCACAAACCAACCCAAAACACCCCAACAAACCCAAATCAACTTCTTTCTGGTTGCGCTCTTTGAGTTGAGATTTCAGTACCCCCAAACATCTGGTCTTTAAAGCAAACCAAACGTGAGATGAGCCACCAAGTAGTAGCCTAGAACAGTATCCTGAAATTTCTAGCTCAGAACAGAGACCCCTAAAACATCTGGCTTTTGAGTACATTACTTTGTAGAGTAGCATCAAAGACACTACTCATGAATGAGCGCTCAGAAATTGGCAATGCCATTTAGGACAGACCCTTGGGTATGTCACAGAGATGCAACACAACCCTAAAATAGTAAATTTTGGAGTGTAGCCAGTAACGTTTTGCATATGCCTCTCCAAAAAAGTTTAAGACCTTTTAAGATTTAATACACAGCAAATTATACCTTTCAATAGAAACTGCCCATTCCGCAAATAGATTTGTACGAACTCAAAGCATGTTTTTTCTGTGAAGGCTTTTTTTTGGATTCAAAGCAGTGTTCCTCTCCTCGCTGCTTGCTACCAGCATTATATTCAGCCAGGCAGAAGCCTTCACGTTCGACTTCCCATATCATGTACGGATATTGAGAGCTACCAAATACTTCTGGGGAGGCAGAATATTTGCTGCCAACTGCTTTCAAAGAGCTCTGAAGCATGTTAAAACAACCCAGATTTTTGAAACGTCTTTAGAGAATTGAAACAAAGTATTAAATCTTAAAATTTAGAGATGAAATCCACCTTTAAAATATTACTTTGGTATTAAACCCAGACAGTCTTGGCTTCAGCTTGTGGCTACAAAACAGTCAACAGCCCATACTCATACACATACTTACTCAGTTTTCATGGTTCACTCCTACTGCTCCAGCGTGGATTTCATAGAATCACAGAATGCTTTGGGTTGGAAGGGACCTTTAGAGGCCATCCAGCCCAACCCCCCTGCAGTGAGCAGGGACATCTTTAACCAGATCAGGTTGCTCACAGCCCCGTCCAACCTGACCTGGAATGTTTCCAGGGATGGGGCCTCCACCGCCTCTCTGGGCAACCCCTTCCAGTGCTTCACCACCCTCAGTGTAAAACATTTCTTCCTTACTTATATCCAGCCTAAATCTGCCCTCCTTTAGTTTAAACCCATCACCCCTTGTCCTGTCACCACAGGCCTTGCTCAAAAGCCTGTCCCCACCTTTCCTCTAGGCCCCCTTGAAGCACTGCAAGGCCGCACTAAGGTCTCCCCGGGGCCTTCTCTTCTCCAGGCTGAACAGCCCCAACTCTCTCAGCCTGGCCTCGGAGCAGAGGGGCTCCAGCCCTCGGAGCATTTTTGTGGCCTCTTCTGGACCCGCTCCAACAGCTCCATGTCCTCCTTGTGCTGAGACTTGCTAGCAACCAGCTGAAGCGAAGGACTGTATTCTTTAATTACCGCTGTATTTTTTTAAACACAGAATGACTTTCTTACACACGTTTAGGAGGAAGTCATCTCCTAGGTGAGAATGAAGCCAACGTGAACCTACAGTCATTAAGGCAGTTTTAAAACTGTGTCCCTGAAGCGACAAAGTCGTAGGAGAAGAATAAGCTGCGTTTCATTGCCTTTGGTTCAAGGCAGTGCAAAACCCCTTTCTCCCTCTGGTTTTTTTTTCTGTTTTTTAAATAATCACATCTACCACTTGTACTGCTAGGAATATCTATATTTAAGCCTGCGATAAATACTTCATATTTATACAGACTGAAACAGACACACTATTACAGCTGTTACATCCAGTATCAGCAGCTCCACACAGAACAGTAGCTTACTCCTACTATGTCGGAGAAGATAAATACCTTGCCCACCACCACACAGCATATCAAGAGTACAAATTTTATCTTGGATGGAGGCATCTGTCATACCCCTGTTATGAAGCACACCAGGATGGCACCATGCAAAGGGGCTTCCTGAGCTTCGCTGCCTGCCTGAAACGGAAGGTGCTCTCGCTTTGTCGCATCCTTTTCTAGAAGAGGGCTGCTTTGTTCCGTGCCACCGCAGAACCGTAGCTCCCTTCTGACTAGAAAAGGGTTGCCATTTGAGATGTGTTCAGTTTTGGGCCCCTCTACAAGAAGGACACTGAGGTGCTGGAGCGTGTCCAGAGAAGGGCAACGAAGCTGGGGAAGGGTCTGGAGCACAAGTGCTGTGAGGAGCGGCTGAGGGACCTGGGGTTGTTCAGCCTGGAGGAGGCTGAGGGGAGACCTTGTCACTCTCTACAACTGCCTGAGAGGAGGTTGTAGCGAGGTGGGTGTTGGTGTCTTCGCCCAGGTAACAAGCGATAGGGTGAGAGGAAATGGCCTCAAGTTGTGCCAGGGGAGGTTTAGATTGGATATTAGGAAAAACTTCTTCATGGAGAGGGTTGTCAAGCATTGGAACAGGCTGCCCAGGGAGGTGGTGGAGTCCCCATCCCTGGAGGTATTTAAAAGCTGGGCAGATGAGGTGCTTAGGGACATGGTTTAGTAGTGGACAGGTACGGTTGGACTCCATGATCTTAAAGGTCTTTTCCAACCATATGGTTCTGTGATTCTATGATGGACGATGTTTTTTCTCAGCCTAGCGAGGCTATTTCCTTCCCAGCCAAACTCTAGTCTGACATGTCCATGGGGATATCTTCTTCAGGGATCACATTCTTTCTTTTTCTTTTGCTCCCAAATGTCTGAATCATAGAAGTGAGACGGGACAAATCCTTCTCTGAATCAGGCTCACATGCCCCGATTGTCTCTGAAAAGGAAAACAGGCTGAGGCAGCCAGGGAAGGTCAAATCTGCCTTTCGGCGAGTGCTTACGTTGGCTTCTTTGGTCAGTTCAGATAGTTTTATGCCAGTAAATCTGCTAGGTGAAAATCCCAAATAGGCACAGGCAAAGGAGAAGAGTCTGTGGAGAAGGCAAGACAGCCTGACAACCCGGAGTAAAGGGTGCACAACAGCAGAAAGGCAAGTCCAGCATGGCCCAGACTTTGCTCCTGCCTTCTTCCCGCAACTCAGCTTTTCACCGGGAAAGACAAGGGATGTCGTGATGACGATTCGAGAAGCTATTCACAAACTTTAAGAGGTGATTCACTACAAAAAGTATTCGTGTATTCATTGCAAGCATATATAGTTCTTTACACACACGTATCAGACAGGATTCAGGCACGACAAACCAAAAGGCAGCAATTACAAAGATTATTCATCCAGTCCAGGAACTCCCATCAGTAACCCACACCGCAATTCCTATTTCTCCAGAGACACAAAAAGCGTTCATCCGTAGAAACAGTTCCATTTATCTTTTTTTGAAAAGATTACAGTTAGACCTAACCATTATTAATTGGAGTTGTTTCACGAGTGCTGTCATGAGCAAACATGTTATATGGTGGAAAGGACGCAGGAGTAATTATTTTTCTGCTCCCGCCTGCTGTAGCACTACGGTCATTCTCCTCCGGTGGGTTACAGAGAAGGTGTTTAACAACCTTTGACAACAAAGTTGTTGCTCTTCGGCAAACCACTTGAAACGCCCCAGAGGAATCCAGGGAACACACAGCGCTTTCTTTTGGGAAAATACTGCAAGCCCACAAAAGATCAGGAATATCCCTTTGGCTTCAGCGCTGATTTTCATCTGAAATACCTTCCAATCACCACTCTACGATAATCATTATAATCATTTCAGGGAGAACTCCTATTGGCTTTATTAGCTTTGCATTTAGCCATTAGTGTGGGCAAGCTCCAATCAGACTGAAAAGTAAACCCATCTCCTTTATTTGACTTTTTGTGCTCAACTGTAGTGTTTTGCGTCTACTCTGCAGAAAACAGCTTGACGTAACGGCCAAGCAACCTTATCATCTCCTTTCTCAAGTTCTGCCTTTAAAGAAAAAAAATCCAATAGTATGCCACATACTTTCAATGAAAATCAAATTCTTCCAGGTGAGAAGACAAGTCAAACAGTAGATAAAGCCAGATAAAAATTCTTCAGGATAAAGATATCTAATCATTATCTAAAACTATTGCCTAAAGTATTTATTTTTGCAAAACCGCTGCAGTGATAATTTTCATACATTTTGTATCTGAATTAATTCGCATTACGAAGACAAAATGTTTGAGAAGGCTGAACTTCAGACAGAAGTTCTGGTCCATGGTCAGTACAGGAGCTGCACAAACGGTCACGGAGGTGTCAGACTGCCAGGGTGCCGCTCGCTAGGGAAGCCTCTTCCCATGCAATCCCATTCATCGTGTTTATTAACAGAGCATGGAAAAGGATAACGTCGTTAACGGTAACGTAGTTAAAGACACTCATTTTCCCTTCGGTGCTAAAGATTAAGATTCATGGACTCCCAGAAGCATTAATCCTGTAACTCAGTGAAGCTAGACGTCTCGAATTGGTGCACCGTGAGGAAGTTACAGGGGTCATTCATCAGTAGTACAGGTTTAAAATGGGTTTGAAAGTCACAAAAGCGTGTGCCGTATTTGCTGAAATAGGCAAATTATTTCTGCAGGTCCCTGCCTTCCTGCAAGAAGAGTGGAAAAGGAACAGATGTGGTTGTCCTCCACGTTCCCTTCCGAAAGTATATTATTTATGCAGATCTTATGCAGATCACTCTTATTAGAAAAAAAAAAAAACCTTTAAAAAAGGAACTTAATTACTTAACGGAAGGAACTTAATGGAATGACTTAATTTAATCTTGGGTTTTCTGCGTATTGGCATCTGCCTGCCACTGGGTATGGGAGAAGCTGTTGCATTTGAAAATAAAGAGGCAAAACAAAACCTGAAAAAACCTCAGTCACTGCAAAGGTATAACCAGGTATGTTTTTTGGTAGTAAACGAACCACTCCATTTTCTACTTCAAAACGCTTGTCTGTAAGCATGTTCTGCTCTCTCGTCTCTGACAAAGAATGCCTCGCGCTCAGCAAAACTGCTGGGCTGAGACGGAGAAGATCTGCAGTGGCTTAGCACCGTCAGGACTCAGATGTTCCTGCAAAGTTGCCCTTTGTCATCTTTCCTGGTCCACGAAATAAACCAAGGTGACGAGGGAAGGGACATAAAGCTACTGCTAGAACTTCGTCAGAAGCTCACGTGGATGCCAGCGCAGAAGACATTACAGCAGTGCCAAGAACTGAGACCAAAGTCAAAATTCATCCTGTAGCTTTTAGTCTAGATCCCAAGCTAAACACGATAAGCAGCAGAGCTGCGGATGCGAAAGCTTGCGAACCGCCGCTCAGCAGTGCTACTGTTTGCACTGATCAGACATCTGCTTCCTCCAAAAAAAAAAAAACCCCGACCATCTTCACTGCAGCCTCATTCTCTATACCTCAAAGCTCCACATTTTTCCATCCCTGTCACTACTTCCACTCTTTTGATGCAAGGTATAAATAATCTCTGCTGGGCAACCAAACTCCTTAAATCAGTGGCGCATAACGCAGTCACGCCTGTAGCCTCCAGACATTCAGCTCAACACAAAACAACCCCCTTAAGTCTATGCTGTAGTTACTGCTCTGGCTTCAGCTCCTGTTTTGTGCAGCTTAGATACTTCTTTGAAAACAACCAAGTGTAAGTATCAGCCAAACCTAGTACGACAGCTGGATACATACTCGGGTACTCGGCACCGAATCTGTGCTACCGTTAACAGACCAACGCCCAGCGTCTACGTCAGGTAGGTGAAAGCTGATATACGACCACATATATATATATGACCACAGAAGAGACCATGCACACATACACCCCGCACGGAGTGAAACAGTCGGCAGCTGCGTGGAGCAGAGGTCATACAATGGTTTGGGTGGGAAGGGACCTTCAGAGGCCATCCAGCCCAACCCCCCTGCAGGGAGCAGGGACATCTTTAACCAGATCAGGTTGCTCACAGCCCCGTCCAACCTCACCTGGGATGTTTCCAGGGATGGGGCCTCCACCGCCTCTCTGGCCAACCTGTTCCAGTGCTTCACCACCTCATTGTAAAAAATGTCTTCCTTATATCCAGCCTGAATCTCCCCTCCTTTAGTTTAAAACCATTACTCCTTGGTCCTCTGGCATCTGCCGAGCCACACGATGAGGGATGCCCGAGTCACAGAGCAGCACTGGGCTCTTGCCATGGGTGATGAGCAATGCTCCTCAGCCTGCAGGGAAGGGTGCTTTTCCCCCTGCTCACATTTCAGGGGTTCACAGTCAGAAATTTAGGCAGTATTGTTAAAGCTGAGATTGCTCCTTACGCGTATACTTCCTCATATGCAATACTGTTCTTCTGAGACTGTGAAAGCCCGGGGCCCTTTATGATAAAGCTGCTCAGTTACAGCAGAAAGAACTTTGCAAATATTAATAAGAGCCATTACCTAACAATCTGAAATATTTAGAGGCTAATCTGGTAAGATTAGTACAGTAGCAATGCTCAAGGGCAGCCGATTTCTGAAAGACATTAAACATAAGAGTAACGCTTTGCGTATCTAAGAAAATAATCCTCCCCCATGCCGTTAAATACACAAGCGGTACACTGTAATACTTCCTATCGTTAAATGACTTTATGCGAGTCAGCAGTGCTGCGTACGCGATTAACAGGTCTGTATTCAGCAGCAGTGAATCAAAGCTGTATTGCTTCCAAATTCATTGAAAAGATAAACAACTTTTTATTACAGTGCAAATTCGTGGTTATTTAGGGTCAACAAGTTGAGAAAAAAAATCCTGTTAATCTGCATCTGTACTGGTATAATGAAAAATGATGGGAAAAATAATTCGGCAATTTAATATTTGGAAAGACTGCGTTTGTCCCCGAGGCACTGTAACAGTAAGCATTAACCAGCATGAACAAAATGCCATATATTCTAAAAACACTCGTTTGTGACCAAAACCCTCCCCCATCAAGGCCCTCGCACAATAAACTTCTGTATTCTAATTAAATACCAGGAATATTTACATTCACCGCCTTCATTAAAACCCCTCAAGTCTAATGCGCGCTTAGAAGTCAGTTTGCCAAACCGTTAACTTTGGTAGAAGATTCCTGCTACACAGAAAGTAAAAAATTATTCGCCGAAGTAGATGAAAGACGGAATTTTGATGGGAGACTAAGTAAATCGAGGTACTGATGTCAAAGCAGATGGCCTCAAATTACCAACTCTTTTGTCATGATGAGACTCTCGCCTCGTTCCTGCCGGATGAAGACGGACAGTTTGAACAGGTCATCAATGCACTGTAAGATACATCTTGTGGGAAATGCCAGGGAGAAAGAAAAAAAATCAAGAATGCTTTAGAAAAAGTATGTTTTGTGATCAGAGGATGCTCATTGAGCTCCTAAATGCCCTAAAAAACCCCAAGCAGCTTCTCAAGTCTTAACCAGTGATGTGTAAGCACAGACGGACCCTCAGGCCTAGCGTCTACGCGTGCTTTGAGCACTAAGTACTAACAAACAAAACTTAATTTAAGGCAGACACTGATTCAGCCTAAACATCAGAAATCTAGCTGCTAAAAATTAAACATCCCAAATAAAATTAACTCTTTTTNTTTTTTAAAAAAAAAAAAAAAAAGAGTAAACAGGTATTCCACAACATATCATTCTGTATTAGTAGTCTCCAGGCAGAGTAGTTGTAGTAACTCTTGACACTTTTTTTTTCTCTAACCAAGAGATTTTTGATGCTTTTCAGTGCACCCTAACACAGGTGGGTGCGCGTTACGTGTGCACACACGCACAGAAGAGTGGTGTGGAATCATATTCTATATCCTTGACTTTAAAGGGAACAGCTGGAGTTACGCACCTTTAATTATTCATATATGAAAATCGCAACTTTCTATGTAGCTGTTCAAAAAAAGAAGAGAGTATTAAAATGTACACCTGTAGCTTTACGCCTTCATTTAATATATAATCATGTCATTTAGTAGAAATCCTGTATTTTAGGTTGAGCTAATTCCTCTTTGCAGCTAAAGCCCTGATTTTGTAAGTTTAACAAGGTTTTTTACAACGCAACAAAAAGCCTTACAAATGTCATCAGATGAAGCCTTATGAGGACAGCTGCGTGGATTAAAAGAAAGTCTGACACAAATTTTTGCTAAGGCAAACTGATGTCTCAGCTGCCAGTGTTGATGCTTTAACCATTAATATTTTTTTAACTATCTTAGCGTTCATCAGAACGTCGAAGAAGAGGAATAATGACAACCTACACAAGAATTTCACGGCGCGTTAACTAATCAAAGGGCAAGCTGTAACATAGAGATGTTATATTAATTAAAACTAACAGGTTCGGAAAACCACGCAGCCCTCCCGTAATGGAGGGAATGTAATTTGCTTAATTTTTTCTAAAAGAAGGGCCCAGTTCTCATGTTAAAGCAAGTCTTCTTTATAGACCAGCGACGACGAAATTGCCACGACGGTTGGGCAGCTCATCGATTGCCAAGGTTCAGCATGAAGTGACGTCCAGAATTTTAGCAATTCAAGAAACCGAAGCGATGGAAAAGATCAAAGGAAAAACTGCAGGAAATCCGCTCAATGGCCAGAATCTACCATCCTCATTAGACAAGCAGAAGGGTCTATGAATCCCTGCTGGAAAGGGATACAGTTCTGTATCTTTTTGATAGATACTTCTGCCAAATGTAAGTGTGGTAGACGAAAGCTTTCAGCTAGACTCTGGATGCATCACAAGAAAATAAAACCTCAGACAGAACGGCCCAATCGTCAAAATTAGGCCACGTCCCTATTAAATAGCAGCCTAAATATTAAAATATTTACAGTGCTGGCCAACACTGAACACAGATCTATATAAATCAGATGTAGGACCTACACGTCTACAAAATTGGATATTGGGGGGTTGTAATCACTGGGCAGGACACAGCCTCCCTTCTTGGCTTTCCTCTCTTAAAACACATTAAACACAGAAATAGAAACAATTTCTATAATGACCACTCAGAGCAGTATGTTTGTTTATTTTTTAAATGCTCCCCTTTCATGAAGACGAGGCCCCAAGGTATTTAAAGGCATCATCTTATGAAAACAAAGTCACTCTACTTCAAATATTATAAACAAGAAGGAAAGCAGAAAATTGTAATCCTGTGGCATGACTCAAGACGTACCACGGCAAAGAAATGCCACCTTCTCCGCTAGAACCTCTCATAAAGGAGCAAGGCACGCACCAAGCAGCTTTAGACAATGTTTTCAAAGCAATTAGCACCGTATTTAAGGCACCTTTAGTAACGATCACTTTCAGAAAACCTAGGCCAAATTCTTTCAGTCAGTTGCAGCAATTACTATAGCTAAATTTCCTAAAACTTTTCATTTTTAGCTTCCCCCCCCAATTTTAAGAGCTTGTTCATTAGTTTATCCGAGTAAAGACCATCGAGTAAAACCGAAAAGGGATGCCTGTGTATTCAAGGTAACTTAAGTCTTCATTTGAAAGTTAATTAGCACTGTGATAGCTTATAGAAGTAAGAAAAGAGAAAAGATGATCTTTACTGATATTTACATCGGATATTGATTTTTTTTTTAATAACTGAGCAATAATCCAATTCTTGTATGCAATTTGAATTCAGTGACCGCTCCTATGTAACTATCCTAACAAAGAGTATTTGTAATTAATCTGAACTATTGATTTGACCGAGGGGAACACTGAAAGCGTAATATTTATACACACACTCATTGTTTTGTGGCCTCTCAATGCTTTAGGAGAACAGGGGCCTTAAAGTTTTCAAACAGGTCATTCTGGCAGCTGGATATAACCAAAGCATGAAGCTATTCTCCCCACGATTATCTTCCCCATCATTATACTACACCTACTTTGTAACACTATGGAAATGCAGCAGGGTTGAAGAACCAGCTCTATAGGCTGATGAATATATTAAACGCACTGTAAATTGCCATCTTGCTCTTAGAAATTGCATGCAAATTTACCCTAATCCCATTAGTGAAGCTACAATAAACATTATGCACCCCTCTCTCTCCGAAGGCTGGCTGAAAACTTGACATTCCTGCCCACTTCTTCTCCCCCAGATGCATAGAATTTTTCATTTTACTAATAACACTAGAAAAGAATTTTAGTCTTTAGTCTACAGAAATGAAAAAAAAAAAAACCCAAACCCAATACTGATTTAAAATACAAACATTCATTTTGTTGAAGGAAGTATTTTCAGCTTTTTGACAAAACAGACATTTTCTGTGTAAAGCAGATACATTATGGAGATGAAAAAAAAGGAAACTGAAAAATTTTCTTGAACCCATTTAGAAGAGCGTCCCAGTCACTTTGGTGGAATACAGTCAATAAACTTTGGTAAAGATGATGTTTGTAAACGAACTACATTGGTGAGGAACTGAACAAATGCTCATGCAATGTGACAAAGAGCAAGCTGGTCTTTTGCTATTTAATGGAATGCAAACCTTAATTATGAAGGATCTCATTTCCCCCCAGCTGTGATAAAAGTAGCCACACAAAGTGTTCCACTTCATTGTACCAAGGCACTTAACCACTTTAAGAACCTGACTAGAACAAAAATCTGTAACAAATATGCGCCTACAAATAAAGAAACTCATGTAGACATTTGCAGAAGTCCTTTCCATATGGACTGCATCTGTTGGGGGGATAAAAAAAAAAGAAATTTTGCATGCAAACTTATTTTTCCTGTTGTACTTGTATATTCTAGTATTCCAGTGGGTTCCAGAGCTAACAGAGCCTTCAGACAACTGGCAACATCCCCCTACCACTCCATCCTGTTTACGTGGTCACACAAGGATGTGGCTTTGCAGTGAGCCAACGGAGATGACAACTCAGTCACGTCTTTGAAAATCCCTTAAAGTCACTCAGAACATATATACAATTGCAGTTTGAGCTGCTATCTTCATAAAAACGGTCTCTCCTCCGACTTCCAGCAGCTCACAACGACCCACAGGTCAATAAGCCTATTAAACCATCTTCCACAGTAGCTTCTAATGTAAGTGACAATCACACACAGGGATATGCGTTTTTATATCACATTATTCATCTCAGACATAAAAAACTGCTCCACATATTGGCTTTTTAAAGTAAATAAGGAAGATTAATTATCCCTACGGAAACAAATCCCTGACACTCGTGATCAAGGAATCTGGGCAGATTTCATTCCCAGCTATAACAAAGAACTGGAAACATATTGCCATGAGGCTAAACCTGGGAGGCTTTCCATTTCCTGCAATACTTCCCAAACGAGAACATGCTTTTGGAGAGAAAAACAAAACAAATTTTACTGCTAAAACATCACTGCGTTAGGGGACAGAAAACACACGTGCACTGGAATTGCCTCATTCAACTCCCAGTGACATCCCACTGCCAGCTGTGGAGTGTGAACATGGGGAAAAAACCCTCTCCGTAGGCTGCTGGTCTGGGGAAGCTGGACTCAGCGTTGCTTCCCTCGGCAGAGAAGCTGGTCCCTGAGCCCAGCACGAAGCATCCCTTTCCAGCATCAAGGGAATGTTGGAGCAAATGCTCTGGAAAGGACCCATTTCCAGGCACGGACCGCGTGCTTCTGACCTCAGCGTTGTATGTGGGGGGAGAAAGGAAAACCTGGCAGGACCCGCTGCCTGACATCCACGTGAAACTGCTCCCCAACCGGTGTCCCAAACGAAAACACGCTGGGATCCTTCTCCCCTTCGGTCAAGGCAAATCTTCAAGCCGAGGAAGCAACAGACAAGCCATGGGCCGCTTTGAATAGGAAGGCTGTGTGTCTAATCCTTGGGAACAAATGACTTGGGAGATTTAAGAAGTTAAGCGGGTAACAGCATGATGTGCGAGGAATGCTCCTCTTCCTCTTGACTGTTGTGGGGACGAGGGCACAAACTGCCTCCTAAGCTCTGGCCTTAAATATATGTTAACGTATGTTAGACTGTGCATAAAACAGGCTGAATGTAGTTTTGCAATATATACATATAGATGTCAAAATTATCATTACTGTCATGTTGACCTCCTGAGAATACAGAAGTTCAGAAAAAGCTGCTACTGTGCTTTGTTTCTTCCCCAAAATTACACCTCAGACCTTGTAAACAGTAAGTACCTATACAGTTCATTCTACCTCAAGCTGGAATAAATGACCTTTAAAACAGAAACTTGAATATTCCTCTTATTACAAAATACAAATGGATTACAGAGAGCCAATAGAGACCTCAACGTTATTTTAGCTCCCTCGGTTTTCCCAGCGGGACGACAGAGGCCGAAGCAAGAGCCGCCTGCTCCCCAGGCTGGAACGCCCCAGCCCTGCATCACCCCTGTTACTTAGTTCTGACCCAAAAAAAAAAAAAAAAAGGATTTGGTTGGTTTCCTGTATTTTCTCTTCGGCCTTTAAAGCTTTAACTTATTTTCAGATAAAGTTGTCTTGGGGAATTCTTGCCATCCCTCACAGTGGGAAGATGACAACCGAATATACAAAGAAACTTTATTTTCCCTCATTTCTTACTATAGAGTGAGTATTACAGCTACTACTTGTTAAGACCTTTGTCTACAAGAGAAAAACGCTCTAGTTTACATTATTATGTTGGCATAAACCCAAAGTTTATACTCTCTTAATTCAGCTTAAAACAAAATATCAGCTCATTTAAACTGAAAAAATTTCCGAGTTTACAGAACAGTAGATGGCCACAAAAAAACCAGCTACATCAGTTTAAAAATAAATCAGCTTTTGATTAAGTTGGGGCAGCTTTTATATGCAGATAGACCGAAAATTCTACTCCCCACGTGGTAAGTTTAAGACGAAGTACCATGGTGCCAGAAGCGTTACACCAGGTGTAACTCCTACGGCCAGTCCCTCATGGAAGATGGAACACATTTAACCATTATCTTTGTGGACAACAGAAATCAGCGTGACCTTGAAACATTCCTGATTTGCAATGAAGATCATGCATTCTATCATTACCTTTTCTTTAAGACAGGGAAGCTTACGGCACATGAATTACGTTACAAATGTAGTCCCGCTTTTTAGTGAAGTGGTTCTAAACGTTAGACAAACAGATCTGAGCTCAGTTTCTGAAGACCTACGCACAACTATCTTTATGCAGTACGACCACCAACAGCGCACACCGATTGACTTACTCACAAGAGGGACTACCTTTTGAGGGCATCTGGACTTTAATGACTATTTATTGAGTTTGGTAACAAGACAACCAAATCGCTCATCCTCTACTCCAGGCACTAAGGACAGACTCTAGGCACTTTTGATTGCAATACTAAATATCAGCATATGGCATTAAAATGGTGATATAACTGTTTTCCCAAATTAAAACTGTAAGTGGGGAAAAAAAAAAAGCTAAGACACCAAGTCTCATCTCTACGTTATGTCTTGATTATGCTGTATGTGATTCTAATGCGCAGTAGACCTCAGAGATCGGAAAATGCTGTATTCTGAAGTGATGGCAGCATTTGCAGGCCATGGACCTGCTCCAGCAAAAACATTAGTTCTAGGACAATAAAGTCAACTTCATGGAAGAAGGCCAACCCTATCCTGGGCTGCATCCCCAGCAGCGTGGCCAGCAGGTCGAGGGAGGGGATTCTGCCCCTCTGCTCCGCTCTGGTGAGGCCTCACCTGGAGCCCTGCGTCCAGCTCTGGAGCCCTCAGCACAAGGAGGACATGGAGCTGTTGGAGCGGGGCCAGAGGAGGCCACGAAAATGCTCCGAGGGCTGGAGCCCCTCTGCTCCGAGGCCAGGCTGAGAGAGTTGGGGCTGTTCAGCCTGGAGAAGAGAAGGCCCCGGGGAGACCTTAGTGCGGCCTTGCAGTGCTTCAAGGGGGCCTAGAGGAAAGGTGGGGACAGGCTTTTGAGCAAGGCCTGTGCTGACAGGACAAGGGGTGATGGGTTTAAACTAAAGGAGGGCAGATTCAGGCTGGGTAGAAGGAAGAAATGTTTTACACTGAGGGTGGTGAAGCACTGGAAGGGGTTGCCCAGAGAGGTGGTGGAGGCCCCATCCCTGGAAACATTCCAGGTCAGGTTGGACGGGGCTGTGAGCAACCTGATCTGGTTAAAGATGTCCCTGCTCCCTGCAGGGGGTTGGGCTGGATGGCCTCTGAAGGTCCCTTCCCACCCAAAGCATTCTGTGATTCTATGAAGAGACCCACACTGCTACTAAAATACATACAAGCTCCCATTTCCTTGACGCTCTTGACCTGCCGTTATTGGAGACCAGGGAAGCATTCAGGGGAAATATCACTACGTGCATCTCCACAGTCTTCCCCGGGCCTCCACAGCTACTATCAGACACCAGCCAGACCGGCTTTTGACCTGATCCAACGCCGCTGTTCCCACACGTCTCACGCGAGCAAAGGACCAAACGCACACAGAACACTCCTACCTTTTCAGGTTTTGCAATGCTAGTGTATCTTGCTACATACATTTTCTTGCAGTTTACGCCTACTTGGCTAAATCTTCCAGTTCTGTGGACCGTTTCATCACAATTCTATATGGCCATACTTTTTCTTGGCAGATGATGAAGCCTGTCTAAACATTTCTATAAGACGACCTTTTCATTCACAAAATGTGAATTAAAATAATGTCTTCCAAGTGAACCGAGGCAAAAGGAAACATCTTTTTGCCCTATTATCATTTCACATTCTGTATTTTGGGGAATGAACCTATTACTTTCTTATGTTACACAGTACCACTGTAAATTTAGTGTGTCTCTGCTTTTACCTGACAGCTTTTTTTGTATCTGTGCCTGAAAATAAGGGTAAAGCCACTTTCATAGGATCGGGTCCCCAAATTTTGTGTTACCAGCTTTGAGGAAAAAGACCTGAACTGGACGCAACAGACCTAAACCACAATTATAATCACACCTCTGTCCTGGGTGTCCTCTTTCACAAACTTCAGTCCTGAATATCCTGCATGTGAGCGATGTGATCAACCCAGAGACCAGCTCCGTGCATGCCACTACAGCAATGCCTACCATGGCCGTTTGTGGTATATAAAACTCAGATGTCCCCTCAGACTTGAGATTACCCGTTCCTTACGCAAGAACTTCTCTATGGTAGCAAGAGGGGAAATGTAGGGACTACATTTTTTCTTCCATCAGTTTCCCGAGGAAGCTGTAACTATTGTGGAAAGAGCGATTACATAGGTTTTATTAGGACCTGCTTACTTTTTCATGACAATATATTGGTTACTACGCAGTGAGAACTCCCTGAACAGATGCAGTCAGGGAGCAAACAGGCTCACAGCTCTTCGCTAAATATTAAAATAAAACTACACCGTTAATTTATCCTGTTTTAACTGAGCATTGTGCTGCGTTCGTACACAAAAAGGCAATAGGCTACGGTAGGGGGAAGACCTTACCTCCTCCGAACAAGCGGCCGGGCTAGACCAGCAGCACAGAAAGGGAGGCTTCTAGCTAACACTGACTAGTTCAAGATGTTTCCAAAGATTATTGACTTTGCAGAAGGATTTCTGCTGCTACTTCCCCCTCTCCTAGCAGGGCATGATTTAGCACACAACAATTACAGATAGATATTTTCATTTGTAATTGTGGTAGTTACAGGATGTTTCCTAGGGCATGTCTTTACTGCAAATGGGAACATGGTGTAGAGATATCCAAACTGACTTTAAAGAAGCTGGTGTGTGCACCTCTATTAGTTTAATCGTATCAGCATGACTTATTTAACCTGCTCTGTGACAACAGCAAGCCAAAAAGCAAGCCTAGGCATGTTTACACTATGCCACAGGCTACAGCGAAGAACCAAAGTAGTCTGGTTCTTCTACTCACTACAGATGTGAAAAAGCAGACTGCCTGAAAAGTCTCGAGGAAAAAAAAAAAATTGAGGTTACTAACTGGTCTCTTATTTCTAGCTATCTGTATGATGCTGCCGACATCCATACAGCATCGAACGCCGTGCACAAAAATTTGCCGTAACCTGGATAACCAAATGCTTCTACAATTAATCAAGACGACAGGTAAGCAGCAGAAGCTTTCAGTAACTTAACAGAGCGTAAGACTGAGGGATTCAAAGTGCTATACCAAGACATAGATTATAGACATCCATAATCATCCCACTCCATCTCTATCCACTGGGCTGGGCTCAAAACCATCTGTATTATTTTCTGAGTGAATGTGGCTTCCCCCTCTACCAATTAACTATCACAGTAAGTCATGCTACCAGAACTGAAGACAACTATAAATTACTATCATTTTCCTAACGTGCGAGTTTACAAGTGAATGATGATCCCAAACGATTGAAAGGGTTTGTTATACAAAAAGCAGGGAATGCATATTAACTTAATAGATGACAAACTTGAGGCTTATGATGAGAAACTGCCATTGTCTTTTAATCACAGCCTCACAATAAATGGAAATTAGAGAGCTCGTCCTGTCCCGTGGGACCATTTGTAAGATTGTAATTAGCTCAGTGAAAACCCACATAAACTTGGATGGAAGAGAAGCTGCAACAGAGCGCTGGAAGCCAGTCTGTATTCACAAACCCAGACTACTAGTTGCAGCTGAAGCGGCTCTCTGAATATTCCTCTTCTTTAGCACATCCAGTAACTCCCAAAATACATATCCTACAGAAGAGAGCTGCGAGCCATCCAGCCGCAATTACGACTTTAGGACGTCGACAGATTCTTCCCCAGCAAGACTGCATAGCCAAATTCAACGTAATCCTAGCAATAACACCATCAATATTAGACCAAGCCTAAATTGATGGAATACGATTAAATAACTCTCAAGGTCACCTGGTAAATAAATGCACAACAAATAAATGAATTAAAAAGCACTACTTGGATGATACAATTGCCAACACACGAGTGCTATTTAGTGCTGCGCAGCACGAGAGCAGAAGCTGTGGATTCGATTACAATACGATACCAGAACATCTTCAATATACAAATATCGGGAGCAGAGTGCCCTGCTTGGCCCAGGGTGGCTGTAATGAGACGTTGGATGTATTTAAAGGAGACAGACATCCAGAGGACAAACTAAAATTAGAAGCACATTCCCATGGGCAGCCCATGAGAATACTAACACTCTGGTGAAGCCACTAAAAAAAGAACTTCCAAATTTGGAAGGTGACTGGGAGGAGAGAGGTATCATTAAACCCCTATCAACCGGGAAAAAATCCTGGGTCAGCAGTTTTGTGGGAGCAAGAAAGCCTTTGGCGCAGCGATCTGTGAAAACCAGATTGAACTGAGCCATGACAAGATATTTATTGCTTGCCAGTGATGGAGGTTAGTGGTATTTGCAGGGTAAAAGCAGTCACTCTGTGCTAGGTTGCAGCATGTGGAAAGCCAAGAGACCAGATAGCATCCTTTGGTATGCCACGGCTTTGACAGATACTTCCAGGAGCAGAGCAACGCAACAGCCTCCCATCGTGACGAAGAGTGGATTTGTGACTTTTTAAAGGCAAACGTTTGAAGGAGCGAGGAAAATCCTAAAGGACACCTGAAACACTTGCTACAAGACAGGGGATGGTTAGGGGGACGGCTGGCAGCCTGGAACGGATCAATTCTGTCCCCTCACCCTCGAGGACCAGGGGAAGATCAGCCAGACTGGCACCAGCCACTGGCACACGGCTGCCACGCAGGGGGACAGTCAAGGGTAACATCCCAGCAGAGCTACGGACGTGGTAGGCGAAGCAGGCAGTCCTGAGTCCTGATGAGGACAGACCTGTGGCTATTTAAAAAAAAAAAAATAAATTTTGCTGTGGTAAGTAGTTTACAAGAGAACTCCTCTTAGGAAAACACAGACGTAGACAAGAAGCTCTTCAAAATCTAGAAGTTCTTGGTGATTTTTGTGAGACGTACTGGCCAGCGGTCTCTAGCAGGCAGTTGCAGTCATCACTAAAATCACCACCGTTACTGCAATCTGAGCAAGGAAAGAAGCCGTACTATGGTTTTTCCTCTTTCACGACTTCTCCAGAACACGACACAGGGATAATTTGTACTGCCACTGCTCAGGAGGTGCATTTGCACAGGCAGAGAACAGAGAAGAGCCACGGACCGATGTTCAGCCGGCCTCCTAGTGTCGCAGCAGTCCGCAGTTTCACTGTGCCTTGTTCATTATCTTCCATGTGAAATTTTACATTTTCAGTAAGTAACCAGATTTTCCACGTGCCGTTCTCAATATATAATATCCAAGATATTATAAAATCTCTTACTGAATGGGCATTCCGTTGGTAGAGATGCAGAAGATGCACATGAAATGCAAAAAGTGAGAGGAAAAGGGATGTTTGCACGTGACACGGCACAGACGAGTTCAGCCTATACAATGTACTTCCAAACGCACGCTTTGCAACCCATTAAAAGCTGCATTCCAAGAAGCCAGGCCCTGTTTACAGATTTTAGTCAAATTACACTTTCATGAAGAATTTATGTCACAATATTTAAACACGAAAGCGGATGTATTTGTAAGAAAAGAACAAAACTATCCTAACAGGGATGCAGCGGTATTCAAGAACATCCACTTTGCCTTCCAGTACCCTGTTTGCTGATCAGCAGGGAAGAGTTTAGAGAACGAAACATTGCGAACGCCTTGCTCCTTGCCCTGAACTATTTTCTTCTCCAGCATCTCGCCCAGGAAAGCATCCTAAGAGCAGACTAATGCAACGCTCAGAGCTAAAATGACGAGCGTGAGAACAGACCATACCCTGAATTACATCATATCTTGGTGCCTTTGAAGTAACCTGTGACATGAACTTTTTATTTGGGCCCAGTCTAAGTACTTACTAGGACAGCTTAATTTGTTGCTAGCTATTATTTCTCTCAGGTGGTCTCCAGCAGCCAGCCACCACGATGCTCAGGGGGCTGGAACGCATCTCGCTCCTGCCATCAGCTACCAGCGGGGAGGCTGTTGAGATGGCAGAGACGGTCTTCTCCAGGGTGCAAACGGCAAGACAAGAGGCAACAGAGACATGCTGGAGTATGGAAAATCCCAGCTAGGCATAAAGGCATGTTTATTTATTTATTACTTATGGTGACGGGAAGGTGGTCAAACACTGGAGCGGGGCCCGGAGTGGCTGTGCAACCTCCTTCCCTGGAGATTCTCCAAACTCAGCAGCACAGGCCCTGAGTAACCTAATTTTACTGGACATGGCTTGAGCAGGGGGTTGGGACTGGATAACCTCCAGAGGTCCCTTCCAACCCGCATGATTCCACGATTTATGATGCTTTTTTTCAGGGGGCAGGGTGTGTAAGTAAAGCAAGATGTTTGGGCAGACGGGAGTAGCCCCGAGGTCTGCCTCTCCTAATGAGCTTCTTGGGTTTGTATCGTCTTTGGAAGAGGAGCAAAGACATTCCTAAGCTCCACAGCAAGCTCCCAAAGCCCCGCTCCTGATTTACAATCGCTTAAGTCAAAACACGATCCACGGTCCAAAGTCAGGAGATGTTCCTTTTGCCTCTCGCCGCTCCCAGCTCAGATCCCCAGCTTTCCCCCATTCCCTCGCTCAAATGCTTCCTCCTCCTCACGCGTCCTGCCACCCTTCCTCCTTTCCCTCCCTCTGCCCCCATCTCTGAATTTTTCCTTTTCTGCATGTCACAGGGGACTGAAGTTGAGAGAGCAGAGAGGAGGGGTAAGATGGGACTCAGCTCTGAGGTGGTACAGCCAAACACTTTCTCCTTGGAGAGACCTTTTCCAGAAGCAGGCATGCACCGATTCCTGCCCCCAGCCTCCCTGCTGGTGCGGGTGAGAGCCCACGCTCCGTGGGTCAGGACGCCAATCGCTCCAGATGGGCAGATATAGGTGCTTGGGAAACAAATGCTGCTCGAATGATAATTCTCCATTTTCTCTTGGGAAAGGGAACAGGCCGAGACAAAACTCTCCCAGAGAGCGGGTTCAGCCCACAGCCACAAATGTCAAGGCCGCAGCTGGGTTTTTAATGGAAACTACTCGACAACAATTTTACCACCCCTACAGGAGCTGCGTTAATGCCACCCAAACAGTGACAGCCATCCGCGCTACCGAATATACTGTAACCTGTTTGCAGTTGGGGTTTGGCCCCCCCCGCCTCCCCAACTCAAGTAAGAGGTTCACAACATTTTTTTTTTTTCCCAGCATTTGGGTATTGATCCAAGAACCAGTGCAGAATTCACCTATTCAACTGTCAACAAGGTTGTCTGCACAAAGCAAAGGGAAGAGAACTTACAATATCCCCTAAAAATGCTCTAAAAATGTCTGTGCTAGCTTTACTGAAAGAAAAAGCTTACTTTAGCTTAAGTAGTAGAGATCTATGTTTTTGGAGGAAAGGGTCCAGAGGAAAATTACATATTTGTGGTTTAGCTGGGAGTCATGATGTCTATCCGTATGCGTAACACGTGGTGGCAGATTCATAATAAACAAAGCTTTCAAACAAACAAAAAAAAATGTTAAGTTCTCCAAGATTCATCTTGTGTGCCTAAAAAGAGAGCAATTCATTTTAATCTAGCTTATTTATATGGTTCTTCAAGTCAGCAACGCAATTACGAAACTCTTCCTTCCAGAAAGCATATATAGAAAGTAAAACAGAACAAGGGATCAAAATACGAACGGGAAGTGTGGAAGCCATCCTAGTACTCACCCCCCTGCAGCAGGTTCCTCAAGAGAGATGTTTAAATTTCACTTCCAGTTTCTGAGGATTACTCTAATTTACATTTACGATGACTGGCTACACAAGTGTAACGGACTTTATGGGAAGAAAAAAAAATGTTTAGAAGGATCTGGACACACTACGAAAAGAATTTTCATGGATTTAAGAAAACGTACAAACCCAGCTATAAGCAGGCAAGGAAAATCCTTCAAGGTCTGGTTCACACTTAATTTGTACTTTATCATTGCCTATTTTGGTGCAAATTACGCATATACTTTCTGAGGCAAAAAATGACAAGATTTGTGGCAAATCTTAGTGAAACCTCATTTCCTCGGTATATTATGGATGTTGCTACAGTTATCAGGGATATTACAAACCAGCAACGCTTCGCTTGAGCTAGAATAATCTTGTCCTCCGTTAAAAAGAAAGAGAATTAACCTAGTGTGGCAAAAAGTAGTGTCGTTGTCTATACGAAAAGACATTTTTACGCTCCACAGTAACCCAGAAGAGTAAAACCTAAAGACTCAATGCCGCTCTTACCAGAATAAAAGGATTATGCTGTAACGGAAACAGAAACAAGAGCTTTAACACCTAATAAAGCTGCCTTCACACACTTCTTCGCTTTCGCACTCAAGACAGACCACAGTATCTGACAACATGTTACGTGTTGAAAATCACTGACACATTGATTAGCACGAAGCAACTTATGGTATTTTAACTATGGTTTATGGTTGTTTTTTTTTTTTTTTTTGTATTTCACTTACTGTTAGGGCTGCCAACAGCTCTCCAGAAAGCCCTTTGCCCACCAAATTCTTACAACATCAGAAGTGAAAACTTTCGGTCTCTTCATCTCAAACATCAACCATGCATTCACAACGACTTCACCGATTAAAAGAAATCAAATGCACAGTAATAACAAAAACCACTGAGAATGAGAAGGACTGCAGAAAAGCCAGCTGCAACAAAAACCACGACGCCCTCCCCGTGTGTTCTTGCCTGGTTCAGTCTCGTTACAGTACATTTAATTTTACAAATAGCTACTACAAAACCAGCTTCTGTATTCCGTTGTTGCACACGCTGTAGCCACAGCTGAGTTTAAATGCTGAATCTGCTATTTTATAATACTCATTAAATTGGCTTTTACATTAAGTATGAAATCGTGTTATATCACTGCTTTATTTGGTTTCTTGATGTTTTATTTTAATTCTCTCAAGGACTATGGTTCACCTTTATCCATCAGGGAAATTACAAATTTAATTAATTCAATAGAATGGATGGGATTTAAAATTGTTGAAATGATCAGCTCATCTAAGCAATCAAAATAATTAAAGGAAGCAAAATCTTCTACGTGCATCAGTCCCACAAATTTGTGGTTTCTCTACAAGGTAAACAAAAGCTTCTTTTTTTATATATATATATATACACACACACCCCCCCATATATATATTTATATACATAGATATAGTTAATATATTCCTGAGGACCATGTTTATTGAGCATAAATTTATATAGTTGAGGATTTCTTTGGTTTTCACTGCATCAGGAAAGAACTGTGTTATTACCTTTTAAGTCTGCATTAATATATTTTTGATGTAAAGAGTGAACCCTGAAATTAAGCTCAGAAAAAATATTGTGCTAAAGAACTACAGCCACCAAACCTGAACAGGCCTGATTTTTATTCCATATGTGGTTCATATGGTAACTTAACAAATGCCAGCTGAGCTACTCCCGACTGTGCCCCAGTGAGTCAAAAGAAATTCAGAAAGGATTTATGAAATCCACATTTGCTGCGTATGAATAGCGTTTCTCTTCAGATTCTTGTGAATTTATGTGAAGTCCCATGCAAAAACTTGGCGAATATAAAACATAAAGGACACATTGTCTCGCATAAAGGACACAGCAAACCCACATATCTGTAATTACCCTCTGTCCAAAAAGGACAAGACGATGTGAAGTTTCTTATCTTTCCCCCCACATGAAGGATTTAACAGCTTCTGTGCTCATGTTTTGTGTTACTGTGGGGAGAGATAAGAAACCCCCAAAATGCAGGCTTTTCCTCCTTCCTTCAGGCGTAAGGGTACGCGCCTAAGTACGCTGAACACGAGCATGAAGGCTTTGACGAGGAGCAGTGCCAAGTCTGGGTGCTATCCATTTATTTCCTTCAGCAATTTCTGAGGAGTTCCCAGCTCAAAGTATGGAAACCAGAGCAAACAGACACCAAAATGTTTATGAAATCGGTTTAGCGAGTTGTCTTCTTTCCTGGTGTCCCAGACTCTCCTGCACCTAGCCTGCCTCTCGACCTGCTGCAAAGCCACCCGTCCTGGGAAAGATGCTGCTCTATATTCCCCTATGCTGGTCTGGCTATGGTTCTTGGTAGAAGACAGACCTTTCCGCCCTCCGAAGCACGGCAACGCGGCTCCAGCCCGGCCGAGGCTACTCAAGCGGATCTGCACACAACTGGCTCAGGCCTATTAGAGCTGACATGGCACCGTTTCTGCTTGGCAGTCCTACTTACCTCTAAATATCCTGCCTTAAAAAGCCATCCAGGGACAACCTGTCCTGTTGCCAAAAGGACTTCATTTATCACCTGAAGGGCTGCCACATGTCAGTAAAATCTGCTGCGGCCTTTCGGGAAGGGATGAAGATTCATCAGAGTCAGACTTGAGCCTGATGTAGTTGGCTCATGCAACCTGCCTGCGTGCCGCATCCTATATATACGCTGTCTATAAAGCAAAGGGAGGAGGTGGCAGCAGGCAGGGAACGATGTGCTGTAATGAAGCCAGACATGTTAGCACTGCCATGTGAAAACCAGGAGATTCTGGTTATTTACACGATCCGACTACACCGCACACCCCATTTTGCTGTGTACAGCTTTTGACAAGTGGGAATGTACAGCGGAATCCCTTCCAGTAGCTACAGAGAGAGACTGCGTAACTCTGATTTAGAAAAATACTTCCCAAACTCAGCGCGAACCCTGCAAGAGCAAACTCAGCCTGGAAAAAACCCCCAGTTTTTTACCAGGTTTGAATCCACGGTTTTCCCGACTGGGTCAGGACTTGCATCATCAGGCTAATGCAGTTTTTACCATCTGTTGGGACCTCAGAAACCAAAATTACCAGAGTGGGCTCTAAATCAACATCGAAAGTAATAATAAGATGGTGCAACAGTGTTACACCATCAAAAATATGTGGATTGCTAGACTAGAGATCAGAGTGCTAAAATACAGCTTTAAAGTTAAAAGAGGACCAAGAAATCAAAGTTTACCAAAAGTAGATAAAGGCCAGAAAACGGGACAGTGACAGTGGATTTCTTGGTGAAGCGATGATTATTTTCCTTACAAATTTTCTCCCCAAATTTCTATATTAAAAAACTGGAAGCATTAGTACACATAACAGCTGTAGAAGTAATAGTTACACAAGACGACAAATCCTTCGTGGGTATTTGTTCAGTAAAGGAGGAGAGCTTTTACTATAACTTGATGTGTAACCTTACAAAGAAAAAGCACTAGGTTCTCCAAACAGTAAGGCTTAACCTACATTTACATCTTTCATTTTAAACTCTTCTTATGTTAGCAAGCTGTAGTAAGTAAAAAAGAACACCTATACACACTGATGTTGTTACAGTCGTCTCCTCACGGTACAAACCTGAGAAATACAGCCACGCTGAAAATCAGACTCATGTACAAACTACTGCAGCCCAGCACAAACTGTTGGAGCTCTGTTACTAAAGGAACTGGAGCGATGTTTGCCTAGAAATTTCCTACCACAGTGTAACAGAAGCAGCAAGCAAGATGACTCAAGAAATGCTGGAAAAGGAGAAAATACCACTATTGCCAAAGACTAATCAGGAAGAAAGGACTCTGTGCCCCCACGAAGTTTTCTCGCAAGGCCTGAAAGTTCAGCTAATGGATTTTGCATCGTTTTAATTCTCACACAAAATTCAGCGGGGCTCGCTTTCTACTGCAATTACTTTGATACAAAGAACTGAGGTGAGAAGAGGCAGAAATCACAACATAAGCAATGAGTATTGCTAAGGAATAATTGTGGGTGAAAAGGATGAGGAAATCCTGTATTTTTTAAACAAACCTTCATACCCCTGCTATCAATACAGGCTGGGGGATGAGGGGATTGAGAGCAGCCCTGCGGAGAAGGACTTGGGGGTGCTGGGGGATGAAAAGCTGGACATGAGCCAGCAGTGTGCGCTCGCAGCCCAGAAGGCCAACCCTGTCCTGGGCTGCATCCCCAGCAGCGTGGCCAGCAGGTCGAGGGAGGGGATTCTGCCCCTCTGCTCTGCTCTGGGGAGACCTCACCTGGAGCCCTGCGTCCAGCTCTGGGGCCCTCAGCACAAGGAGGACATGGAGCTGTTGGAGCGGGGCCAGAGGAGGCCACAAAAATGCTCCGAGGGCTGGAGCCCCTCTGCTCCGAGGCCAGGCTGAGAGAGTTGGGGCTCTTCAGCCTGGAGAAGAGAAGGCCCCGGGGAGACCTTAGTGCGGCCTTGCAGTGCTTCAAGGGGGCCTAGAGGAAAGGTGGGGACAGGCTTTTGAGCAAGGCCTGTGGTGACAGGACAAGGGGTGATGGGTTTAAACTAAAGGAGGGCAGATTCAGGCTGGATAGAAGGAAGAAATGTTTTACACTGAGGGTGGTGAAGCACTGGCACAGGTTGCCCAGAGAGGCGGTGGAGGCCCCATCCCTGGAAACATCCCAGGTCAGGTTGGACGGGGCTGTGAGCAACCTGATCTGGTTAAAGATGTCCCTGCTCACTGCAGGGGGTTGGACTGGATGGCCTCTACAGGTCCCTTCCAACCCAAAGCATTCTGTGATTCTATGATATACATTACTTAAGTGGGAAATGGAGATTTGATTTTCTAATCCGCTTTCCTTTTAGGCATTTTTCCTACACCGTTCATTAGGCATCATGACTACACAGCAGGATAGAGAAGAAGAAATCACGGATTTTTTCAAATAGAAAAAAAAATGAATAAAATAAAGAGATGCTGAAAACCTAACTGAATTATTTATATGCAAAGCAGTGTCTGGACAGAGATATTCAGCTTTCAGAGATATCCTGGAGGTATACTTGTACATGAAGTGAAAACATCTTCTTCAGGGAAGACTTCCATGACACTTCTGTGCTGGATGTAAACATAACCAGTAAGGCCTGTCCAGCTTCCTAAGCACTACAGAAACAGAATCATGACCTTTCAGTCTTTCTTCAACAATATTCAGCTTTCCAAAAATAATGGCCTGCACATAGTTCTGAATATCAGGAGTATATACATCTTCAGTAATAGACAGTTCTTACTATAAAGCTAAAAAAAAAAAGAATTCCACGCTTCAAGTCAGAAAACGTCATACCCTTAAGTTATTCTCATACTTTCACTACCAAAAACCGAACTCCTGTGTTTAACTTCATCACTATAGCCATGTTTCTCTTTGCCTTTTTCTTGATAAATAACATTTTCCGGTTATCTTGGTAGACCTCCTGAAATCACCCCCTTTACCTAGATCACGCTTATTGATATGTGGATGTCAAAGCTCAGCACAGTACTCTAGGAGTGACTTCTGCTGGCAGATACAAAATAAATACTATTTTCCTCTTTCTGATTGTTACGTCCCTGCATCCCAGAATGGTGTTACAGCATCCCAATGAGATTTGTGTTCCAGTCGTTATTTCCTCTCATCACAGGCTTTTCAAAGTCACTCTTTGCCAAGGTGCAGGCACTCCTCTTTTAAGACCGACATACATTCTTTGTTCTAAGATACGTAAGCTCACATCTATCGGCAGTAAGGCTCCTTATCAAACTGATACCACTTTGACTTTTTCCTTTAAATCTGTTGATAAAAGAATTGAATGAGACTTCTTTAGAACTCCGCCAGACAATCCCATCATATGAAAACTACCATCTTACATTTTTGTTGTGGTTATCTGTTTTCCTAACATTGCTAATAAAGAATATGCCGATTTTCCATAATAAAAAAATCAGCACACAATACAGGGGTAGAACAAACGCCTTACAGAAGGCAGCAGACGCTAGTAGCTAGATTCATGACTTCATGAGAAGGATATCAAGTGCCCTTGGCAAGATCTGTTTCTAAAAGAAATTAAAAAAAAATTGCTGCATCTAAAAAGCATTTCTCAAATGACCGTATGCTCCTATAGGCTTAGCTATGCATAGATATACGTATCCATATCAAGAAACACAATATCTGTGTATCAAAACGAATTATCATGGATTTCTTCCATTGGTAAGGATGTGGAAGTGCCAGATAGCTAGATTGTGATTTAGTTCCGCTTCCCTGCCCGGCACTTGTCTCGTGAGAATGATCACCAGCGATTTAAATTTTCATACATGAATTCAGAATTTGGGCTCTTACCCCAGTTCAAAATCATTCTTTCAGTAGAAATGCCTAATAAGAATTAAGCTCCCTCAATACCTACTTAAATACTTTATTTGTGAACATTTGCTAGATATGTTGATTCCTGAAATAATAACCCGATGTCATAAATACTTCCAAAAAGGCAGCAGAAAATACATTTGTTCCCTCTCAGTTTTTTTTATGTTTAACATTTTACAGTGACTACGTGGGGAGATTCAAATCAAGAACTGAAATGAAAATATTTTCATGTGTGTCTCCTTAATTTCCAAATTTCAGAGTTTTATCCTTTTGAAAGAAAGCAGTCTGATTTGAGTCTTCTATTTTTTCCCCATATGCTGTGCTTTTCCATATTTTTTTCTGTCCAAATTCTACATTTAAGGAAAAAAATTAAAACAACTCATGTCCAATTTTAAGACTCCTCTGCCAATACCAGAGGAACTTCTGAAGTTTAGTGCATACGAAGACAGACTAAAATTGAAAGCCTTTTTTAAATGTCATCGGAAGATTTCCTAACTGCATAACGGCACTCATTAAATAAACCCACCATCAAATCAGATATGAAATGGATATAAAAATGGTATTGTTGGAAAGCTAAAAATAGGTACGTTGATTGTTAAGAAGTTTAGTCCTGAATTCTTTCTTATCCTGATGAAATCACTAAATATTCTTCTAGTTAGGTACTAATTGGACACCTGCCTCGGAAATACAAAGCCAGTGACCTGTAAACGCATTTGATAATTCTCTATTTTCTCTGGAAAGATAATTGGATGGAAAATATATCCAGTGGTTTAGATTTTTTTTTTAAATTCCTTTTCTCTAAAGAAAAAAATCAATCTTGCTCATATGAAAACTACAATGTGTTTACTCACAGGCTGAAATCTAAAAACGTGATTCACCACAGCTGTGCTGCTTTACTCTGACGGGAGGGGAAATGTGAAAAAGGTAACTAAAAAGGGGTTTTTACCCTAAAGTATCTGGTACAGGCTTAAGGCTTGAAAGATAATTAACCGAAGAGACCATAGAAAAATCTATAAAGGAGTAGTATTATATATGTACTATTTTATTAATAAAGTTAACCTGAAGCTGACACCTTCACACTCAGTCACTTTGAGAAGGGAGATTTAATCAAGCTAACTAGGGAGAATAGAAGCAGCAGCCTGAAAGAAAGGAGGAAGGATGACTGAATTCTAACTTCAGCAACCTGCCACCCCGCAACCGACGTGGAATTCAAAAAGACAATTAACTAAAAAAACCTACGCTGGAGGAAAACAAAGAAAACCACTGAGATGGTCTTTGAGAAACTGCCCAATCAGTTAAACGAGATCTCTGCTTTCCTATAGAGATCGCATTTGAAAAATTACATCCTTTTTTGCTTAATTTTCTTAAATTATACATACTTAGTGATAACATGACAAGTTCCTTTTCAAAAAAAAAAAAAAAATCTTTTCTTTTCTGGGCTATTAGAAATTTAATCCGTGGCAGTAAATTCAGGAGAAAATACAGATGAAGAGAAAAGCATGAATTTTATATGCAGGGACTTGCTAATATTTTTAAACACGCATACTCTTGCTCCCACACGTGACCTGTTTACAAGGGTTAATCTTATTTTGAGACGCACAAAACACGCTATCACCTCTGCTGTCACAGCTGACTTGCCTTACTCCGGCATACTTCCTTTTTCGCTATTAGTGCTTTCTAGTGTGATGCACTATTATTACCCATTTCAGATGACTTTTTTTTAAAAAAAGGGACGTGCCGGTGACCCAAGAAGCAGCGATTCCGCCGGGTGCAGGCAGCGTGCACTAGAATGGCTTTAGGGCTAACGTTTAGCTGGCTGAGGGCATGGCTGCAGGAGAAGGGGTGAGAGCAAACCACCGCCCAGCTGGGCTGCAGCCCGGCAGCCTCCGGCAGGCAGCCCCGGGGCGAAGGAGAGCGTAGGCACCTGGCCGAGGTGGAGACCGGACAGCCAGCTCAGCGGGCAAACGTGAACCTCTTCGGCCCAGTACCTTACGCGATAGGACTTCAGAGGCCTGAAATTATTACTTTTGAAACAAATTACCTTTCTAAGTTTACAAAAAACGGTTTCTCGTTTTCAGACCGTGTTTCTGATCTTCCTCCGAGAGAGAAACGAGATACAAAGCGGCCTTCACTGGAGCAATTATGCAAACAAGGAGCTATTGTAACCACACTAATTGGAAGAGGCTTTTTTGGGCAGATACACAGGCAGGGCTGGCAGAACAGCCGACGGTAGAAACTGAACGACGACAGAATATAATGCCTGCTGCCAAACCCTGGCATGTTAATTAGAATCACAGAATCACAGAATGCTTTGGGTTGGAAGGGACCTTCAGAGGCCATGCAGCCCAACCCCCTGCAGTGAGCAGGGACATCTTTAACCAGATCAGGTTGCTCACAGCCCCGTCCAACCTCACCTGGAATGTTTCCAGGGATGGGGCCTCCACCGCCTCTCTGGGCAACCCCTTCCAGTGCTTCACCACCCTCAGTGTAAAACATTTCTTCCTTCTATCCAGCCTAAATCTCCCCTCCTTTAGTTTAAACCCATCACCCCTTGTCCTGTCACCACAGGCCTTGCTAAAAAGCCTGTCCCCACCTTTCCTATAGGCCCCCTTAAGCACTGCAAGGCCGCACTAAGGTCTCCCCGGGGCCTTCTCTTCTCCAGGCTGAACAGCCCCAATTGTTCAATTCCAAGTCATGAAAATCTTCTCTCAGAGAGATCTAGAACATGGCATCTCTTCTGAAACAGGAGTAGAGGAATTTGCCTATAATCCTTTGACTGAACTGTGCACCTTGGTGCAGGTAGCGACTTACAGAACCCTACCTGCCTGTCACCAAATGCCTGTTTGCATTTGAAGTCATACGGTCGCAAATATGAACCCGGTACGTGGAATAGCTGGCCTGCCACAGGAGGTCTGGACTACATCCTAGCATTGGTCCAAGCTACTCAACACTCAGCAAGCTACTGAAGACCTGCGATTGCGTGAAATCAATTTAGACATTTGTTTCAACCGAGTTGTTCTGCGCACTTCAGCTCTTCCACTTCATCAGTTTATTATTGGTTTTTATTCATCTTCCCTGGCCTGTTCAAACTCACAGATGTACTCTAGGTACAGCAAGGCACAGGTAAATGACTCCAGGGTCAGAGTAGCACCGTACGTGTAACCGCTGCTTTCCCTAACTGCAGAAGAGCTGCACCTCCACCCCACAACGAGTTGTACGTTCCCTTGTCTTGCATCACTTTACAATGCAAAAATTTTGGCTGGGATAAAAAAACACAGATAACGCTATTCTTCCTCTTAACCAAATTTGCATGTGAAAGCTCTACGCTTTTGAGACTGCATAAGAGAGCTTTTTCAGAGATTCGACGTTCTATTTTGAACTGTGGTACATTTGTTTTCAATTTATGATTATTAAAAGGAAGGAGCTGATTCTTTCCCAGGCACGAAACAATTATATTCAGGCTAAAAATCTCACAAAGACCAATATTTGTTAGTTAAAAATGAAAAGGAGAAAAACTAACCAGAAGGAAGAGCAAGCAGACTGCCAAGTGCTTTTGGAGTACCAAGCATACGTGATTATTTAAAACATTCAGGGAGATTATTAGTTTTTCTGACGACAACTTTTAAGAACATACAAGGGGATAGAGGAACAAGATGGACAGGAAAATCCCATCCTTCCGCAGAAGTCTCGGGCACAGCAAATATTCTTGTGAGAGATACCCCTGGCATATAATCCAGTGTCTGAAAAACCCAGATACAACCCCTTAAAGATCAAGGTACTTATCTGTTACTACTATTTCTAAAGCAAGGCACAGACACACCCCACCTCCCCAAATATCTGTTTTTTGCTTTCCATGAAAGCTTGAGTAGAAAACATCCAGTTCTGGAAAGAAAAGGAGCATCTACCTATCTTTTCTACAGAAGAACAGAATCTCAAACACAAAATAAAACAAGACAAAATAAGCATCTCCGTAAAAACAACACTAACTCTATCGACATTGGTCTGTCTCATTTTGCAACATATGCTGGCAGATGAAATTCTTCTGCAGGTCTCAAAAAGTCATGAGCAGTACTGGAAATAACTCCTCCTACGCACTGCTCAAAAAAACCCTAAACACCTGGCATAGATAGCTCATTGATGGCAGAGCAATAGCTCAAAGAAGATGAGAACAGTACATGTTGCTTTAGGTGATCTACTGGGATATTACATCCCACAGGAGGATTAGAAAGGAGCACCACATTATAAAGAAATAGTCTTGCCTGGAGATATTTCCACTGGACTTCTCTGAGCTGCTATTTGTATTTGTTATTTTGTATTTTCCCTCCATTTTCTAAACTGGTATATACTGTATAAAGCAATTAAATGTTCCTACCGATATTGGGATGCTTCAAGAGGCGACAGATTCTAGCTTCTCTTTCCAGTTTCTGGTGATCTGCAACACAGGAAAGCAGAAGAGTTGCTTTTAGTATGAAGATTAACATAGTTCAGTGCCTTTGCTTTACAGGAGCAAAAAAAAAAAAAAAAAACCATCATCTGATGTGACCTTTAAAGAAAAAAAACCTCCTTTATTTAGATCCATTAAGATTTTACATTCAAACCATTTGTAAAATTGAATTAGGTTGCTGCATCCAACTGCTTCTTTGATGGACTACCACAGGCAGTTCCATTAGAAAAATCAAGCTGCTGATTTATTGGGGAGAACAGGAAATATTCGCGCCATGACCTATAATTACCAGGCAATAAACCACGTTCCAACATTAATCAAAATAAGGACAACCTCAACCTCTGGCGTTGCTTTCCGTTGTACCTGTTAACTGCTTTAATGACACCTGGCGCACCAGGTACAGAGTACGGCACGTGGCAGCCACCCCGACACAGGGCCAGCTCCCACCCGCGATACGACGCTACAGAACTTCCAACAACTAATGACCAGCAGTTATTATTTTCCCAGCGGGGCTAATCTCTCTCTCTCAGGCTGATTATTCATTAACCTGAAGATCCCCTGAACACGTCGGTCCAGGTGGACCATCTGTTGGCTCCCCCTTGATTCTTTTTAACCTTTGGGTAGAGCAGCAGGCTGTAGGTCTGAACTCGTACGTCACTGAGCCCTAATGACACTTCTGGAAATGAAATACTCCTACTTGCTTGAAGTTCCGTTTTAAGCTGTTTTTTTATGGAGCACTTTTATAATATTTGCTCCAAACACCACCGTTTATAGTACTGCTGCTGCTGCATTTTGGTTAACATTAAGTACTTGTTGTATATAATACATATAAGAGTTTCGGGGGGTGTATCAATTATTTATACTGGACATACCTGGCAGTCTTCAGATATGTTAAAATGTCTAGTGTCAGGCAGTAAAAAACACACACACGTAACTTGACCAATAAAATAGGTAATTTGGAGATAACAAAAATAGCCAGCTACTGCCTACTGTAATCCTGTAATTGCAACAGACTTCTAGTGCACTTATCCTCACTTTCTGCGGCATAATTTCTATGGCTGCTAAGATACTAAGCTTTTGCCAAGAGGCAGAAAAGCACCACAGATTCAATTTTATAATATTAGCTAAAAAGAATTTTTCAAAATTGGAAGAGAAATAAACGGTAAAGTGTTCTCGGAGATGAAGCTCTTTTGCTATTATTTTAACCAGCTCCAATTTGATATCCGAGGATATTATGATAACCAAGCCTTCGTAGGGATTCAAACTTCAAATGTCACAGGAGTAATTCGGGCTGTGCTATCTCTGCAATCCTAGTTATCCGCATTATGTTTGAGAGCACTCCTAACAACCGAAAGGGGAAATTCTTAAACTGTCCTCCCACCCCATAAAAACAGTAGTCCGCACAGTTACGTTTTGAGTTGAATAACCAGCATTTAGAGAATACAAAAAGTTTCATCTCCGAAAGAATATTAGGCATCAAAATATTACAGCAAGAACGAAGAAGTTATCTGTTTTTGTAATCTAACTCTTACAGATCTATTATGGTATCTGCTCTCTCTCATAATACCATCAGTGTAATTAGGTTATCCTTCCAAGCCACTAAATCATAGCTCCTCTGATACCAGTTTGACATCAGTCTGTTGGACGAGAGTCAGAACAGGGTTCAAGAAAAGAAAACACCCTGTAAAAGCCCTCCTCTTCGGTGCCTGAACACAGCAGCGTGCTCCCGGCATCCTCCTTTTAGCCAGTGCTCGACGCCAGGGATTGCCTCAGCACTCCTCCTTTCACCTTTCTCTTCTGTGGGGAGCCCTCACGTCCCCTGTTCAAGCCGACCACAACCCACAAGCTTCTCCTTCCTAAATCAGCCAAGGGGCGACAGGGAGATTTGCAGCCACATTTACCCAGCGGGCAGTTAGCAGGCTCTGGGGAAAGTGCCCTTCCAGCTCTCCTCTTTCCAATCAAGCATTGGGTGCTACTCCTTTTAGAGCATTTAATCGAAACATAGAGCAGCAGAGTCGCCCTGAAAGTGGGAAAACTAAATTCTACACAGACGGCCGTGCCAGCACAAGGGAGACGGGGCAGCACAGCGTGACAGCGAGGGTGGCCGGCGGCCTCTGCTGCTGCCAAAAAACTCCATCTCATGAAACCGCAACTTTACTTTCCTGAAGGTCACTCTGGCTATGCGGAGGTGCTCTACACGTGGCTCGTTAAACAGGACAGAGAGACCCCCCGGACGAGTGAGGTGAGAGCAGTAGGTGCAGACGGGAGCAGCGGGTGTGTAAGGGCACGCGGCAGTGATCCTGGGAGTTCACGTTGGTGCAGGAAGATGTGGTCTCCCTGCCGTGAGGATTGCTTCACGTCAAAAGCATCAACAGCCCCTGCATAAAACACATGAGCTGTGATGGCAGCGATGACCACGACCTAGGCACCTTCCCACCAGGCTGGCGGCTCAAGTCACAAAATTACTTGCACGTCCTGGTTGTTCCAGTAGCGATTACTATTAAGGACTGAACTGGGATCTTGAGTGCTGTTTCTCCTGCCACTGACTCTGTTCACTACCAGCTAGCCAGCTTCGGCAGCCTGTTTGCACAGCGGAATCACAGAATCATAGAATCATTTGGTTGGAGAAGACCTTTAAGATCATGGAGTCCAACCGTACCTGTCCACCACTAAACCATGTCCCTAAGCGCCTCGTCTGCCCGGCTTTTAAATACCTCCAGGGATGGGGACTCCACCACTTCCCTGGGCAGCCTGGTCCAGTGCTTGACAACCCTCTCCGTGAAGAAGTTTTTCCTAATATCACAATCAGCCCCCCATCGCAGGCACAACATCCTAAGTGTGATACTGATATGAATAAAGTGACCAACAGTAACAATTCCAATCCTTTAGGATACTTCAGTGCTTATAAAAGCAATGATGGCTACAGAAATATATCAAAGATTAATTTATTGATGAACTGTGGAAGCTTGGGGGTGGTTGGGGGGGACGGTGTTTGGTTTTGCCTTTTTTTTTTTTTTCTTTAAGTAAACTGTTACCAAACAATTCAACTCCTATGCCCTCCTGCTGTACTTAATTAACAATGTTCTTAAAAACTCCGGCAGGATACCAAAGGTTTATACATATAGACCCCACTGTCACACTCTGGCAAAGCATAAGCCCGGAACTCTGAAGATAAATAACAGCGACCAAGCTGACCTCTAAAAAGTGCCATAATACAGCCTGAAGAGCACAGCCTGTATAGAAGTCAGAAAATATAAAGGCTTATTTAACACACTCAGTAGGATGACTCTGGACTACCGTGTTTAAAAGTGCGTGGGGACAGAGGGACAAGCTGGGCAGGAAAATCCTAACCTTCTCCTACAGAAGACGTCTCTGGTGTAGCACGCACCCTTACAGGGGAGAGACGCTTAGCAGACAACTCTGGGTCCGAAACACTCAGAACCAGCTCCTTAAAGCTAATCTCACACCAATCTGGGTGAAGCGAGACAGACTGACTTATTTTACATATATTTGGAAAGCATACTATTAAATCATATCAAATAGAAGAGATACATTCAGTCTCCAGCTCTCCGGACAGATCTTGACAAGTTACTATCAAGTAAATGTCCTCAATTAACGTGCACTATTTTTTTGGTAATTCACTTCATCCATCCAACTGTTTTAGGCGTAATCAGTGAAGACTTCAGTAAGCACAATTCATGATGTCAGCAGAGAGGTCATCGACAAACAGCAATGAATTTGAATGCAAGAAGTCCTGGAAAAATTATAGCTGTTCAACTACTGCAACAAATTTTAAATTAGGACAACTTCAAGAAATAGGGGAGGGAGGGACACACTGTCATTATCCATGGCATTTTGTGCGTTAAAACCAAGCAAATCTGTATTTGTGACGCAAGCACTACTGCGCAGCTCCAGCAGAAGCTAGATACTAGGAGGTATCTACTAGGGAGTAGATACTAGGAGAGGGATGCCAAAGCCCTGTTCCAAGAGGAACAGAGTACCAGGTTTCGTACACAAACTGGCTGGCGACTCACCAAAACAGACCTGAAGTGTAAAGAAAAACAGAGAAGAGAAGGAAAAAAAAAAAAGAAAACCCAGGGGGGGAAAAAAAAAAAAAAGAAAACCAAACCAAGCAGTAACCATGATCGGATTGCTTGGAGACATCTTTTTTTTCAGAAAATATAAGCAGCATTTGTATAGGGCCTTTTCATGAATCGAGAAGGAATCTACATCAGAGAACCATCGACTGCAAGAATAAAAAGACAGCAGAAATTATATTTGGTATCAATGTTAAGGAAACATCAAAATATCCTGGACACAGCTGTCAGTGACACTTAGATGCTAGAGTAACAAGAAAAGGAAATATGAGGACAATGATAGAGAAATAGATGATGTAAAACTAAATATAAAGGCACACTATTTACTTTTACATTCTCTGCAAGTAAGAGATTGCCGAAGTCAAATAATGTTAAAGTAGGCACTGGTTCAGCAGTAGAGATGAAGGCAGACACAGGGAGTTCTGCTGCTCTAGCAATGCTCTCTGTAATAAAGGGAAAAAACAGTCGCAATGCAAAATGTCAGCCTCTACGGGCAGAGTTACTAAAAAAATAAACCCAGAAACATATAGCAAATATACTCGCTCAGAGAAATCCAAGTATTTGGTTTCTACGTTGCAAATCTAACTTAGTATGTTGACAAGAAAAAAATGTATCCATTTACTAGAAAAATAAGCACTATCCTGCAATACGTTTGAAATAATTAAGCCAGAATAACTTCTGAAGGCAAATAACACACAGCTTAAGCGTGTTTAAATATCAACTAATTAGAAGGGAGCCCTTCTGTACATTTTCCCCTCCGTTAGGGATGCTATTCTCGTATTTTTTTCATATTTAAAAAATACACAAATAAACCACATAAAAAGCTAGCTGTTTTCACTCAAATCATACCAATGAAGACGTAATTTTCTGATACAATAGTCTTTGCTAAAAGAAAAGTTTCCAAGACTTTCTGAAGCCCAGAGGTGTACAGCATAACTCAGTTTGTTCTCTCTACAATAACGGTACTCTTAAATAAAGCATGTGAACATTACATTACAAGATTTACTATGACACAACTACAATAAGCATCACAAATTTCCCAAAATACTAACTGTGGAAAATACAACCGTTTGGAATGTAAACAATATGCTACAATTGAAATACGGTGCTTTAACCCTTAAATAAAATTATCGTGTGTCACAATAACGGCATGTTAAGGTTAGTTCTGAAAATATTAAGAAATGAACAAGTTTAGAAAAAGGTTCTATGGATGACAACTCTTAGAGTCAATAATTTAGCATCAGATGGTAAAAGAAAATTAAAAAGCTCAATCCTTACTGCAAAGTGTCCAGGGAGTTAGATGTGTATGGTTAAAAGAACTATAACAACAGATTGAAAATAAAATATCAAAAGCAACCTCCATCTTTAAAACAGTTGGCACTTCAAGTTTGTAAAACACTTTTTAAATCTGGAGGAAAAAACAAGAAAGGAAACTTCATAACTTTTTCTGTAATTTGTACTTCCCAATATTTTCAGTGACCTTTAACGATAAGAACAATTGAATCAATTCTACATATGCTAACAGTTCAGATTATTTTTATACTCTTTCTAAGAAGCATGCAGTCTTCTGCCCAGAGGCACGGCTCTGGAGCTAGTCACCACTTGCCAACTGAACCATCACCATTCTCCGTGAGGCCTCAAAGCCCAAGCCACTTGCACGAGGAAATTTGTCAGCTTAACCCTCTTCCATGTTTACCTTTATTGTTAATTTAAAAAAAAAAAGTAATTTTAAATTTGAGAAGTTCAAAATATATATAAAAAAATTTTTAAAACTCTGCAAGACAAGCTCAAAGTTCTTTTATAAACTTAAACTCTTCCACTGAGCTTCTATGTTAAGACTTTTAAATTGAGTTGCAGCGAGTCTGAAACACAAGCGCCGAGGTATCCAGTTACAGCATCGTAACGCCCATCAGCTCTGGCTGTAACTTAACCATGGGTTGACCAATTGCCGTGTTATACACGGCACACAGGGGGACAATCAGAAATGCAAACTAAAGTAAGCTTGTTTTAGAAGAGAGATGGAAATACAATCAGGGTCTCAGGGTGGTGGTGGGGGAAATCAAGGGACTATTGGTCATTTGGCACACGGTGTCTCTCTCTGGTGCGCTACCAGCACTGCTTTAAAAGGCTATTCTGTACCACCTCAATCTATATTTACAGGATTAGCCAGCAGAGCTAGAAACCTGGAAGGTGTCTGAGAGTCTTCTATGAGGTGCTAAAGCCATCCCGTGTCGACTCTTCAGGAATAACACAGATATAACACAGCGCTTCATCTCCCACTTTGAATATAAACACTTGACGTTTCTTTGCTATCAATTGCTATACCACAGCTTCTGAACTGACACCAATATGATCAAACATTTTCAGTGGTCGTTTAACTGTTATCAGACATTTAACTGTTATCATACCACACCTGAGAGCACCCTGAACCCACAGAGAGCCGGCGGGTACCACCTGGGTACGGCAATCTAGGGTGCTAACCCATACAGCGCATGATGAACCCAACACAAATGTTCCTCCTGCTCCGGTGGGCAGACAGTAAATTAAACAAGATGAAAAAAAAAACCCAGACAAGTTAACGTTACTTGATGATATACTAGGTGAAACTCTGAAATGACAGAGCATAAACTAGATGGAGCTCTTTCGTTTAACTGAAAACAACTTATTGAGGCTAAACCTGCAAGATTCTGGCAGCCCTTGGCTCCCACTGACGTCACGGAGATTTTAGCATCAGCTGCACAAAAAAATAAAGGGTACCTGCACATGTTCATGTCCTGAAATACTTTGAAACGACAGCCATAGTAACTAAACAACGTACTTCATTTAGTCAAATACATAAATTCTTCTGGCGTACCGAACTCCACGTTGCTAACTCTGATGCTTCGGCTACTGCATTTCTCCGACAAAAATACGTTTCCCTCATCCATTAATAAATTAATACCATTTCTTAGAGACAAAGCTTCACACTGTAAGGCCTGCCAATGAAAAGCACCCAGCGAGTATAACTGTTGCTCACACTTTCAGCTTACGCGTCGAAGCAGGGACGTGCCCCGCGTGTCGTATGCCCGCAGTATTCAGTCAGAGGTAGCTGTGCCTGCGGACACCGCTTCAGACCGGGCCATAAAACAAGAGGGTAATTCACGAAACGATCACGTTCTAGTACAAGGATAAGTAGCACACCATGCTGAGATAGGGTTAATGTTCAGCTCTTATTTACAGACATAATAGCGCGCTCAAATAACAAATAGCAGAGCTGAACGTTTTCAGGTACGAACGATAGGCTAAGTTGTTATTGCGTGATTTACGAACAATAACTGTATTGATTAAAAAAGCACACCCGATATTTTTGTAAATCACAATAAAAACATCTTACTCAGACATGCTGCTGGATGCACTGCAATATATGAAGGTTACATCATCATCATCATTATTATTGACTGCGTAATATTCCCAGATTTTCACCCCAAACTTAACTAGTATGTTAACTAGTGCCAGTTAGGTGGTACCTGGTGTGATGTAAATTATAATAACGAGCTCTCTGCATTTACCTCGTCCACTTGCTTGTGTCAGAGTAGTTGTTACTATATCTGTTCTAAAAGGAAATGCTAAGTGAACGGAGATACCTCACACCATGCACGTTGGGCCAGGAGGCAGCAGAAAGAGCGTTAAATACTCCTTGAGTAAAGGATTTAAGTGGACATTAAGGTCCAGAAGATGACAGCTGCACTTCCAAAGAAATAAAGTAATCCTTAGCGTTGTTAGAGGAGTATCGGAAACCTTCTAAGCCTGCAGTACGTAAGTTTTTGTGGGGGGAACCGAATGCAAATTTAACCTTGTGGGGTACCCAAGAAGACAACTCGCCTTTAAAGTCTGCATGTTTCTTCTACGTATTTCAGGAAATATTGCGTTCCTTCCTTCCTCCGCTCAGCTTATTTACAACTACATCCAACTGCAAACGCTGCAGACAAATATCTATTTCTGTTACCCTCTTTTCAGCCAGGTTTCAATTACTGGTGATCCGAAGGTGAATGTCAAAGGGCAGATCAAACCCAAATACTTCGAGCGCTCAGCTCCCAAACATCTGAAGCGTAAGAAGGTGGGCTGCGGCACCAAGAGTCGATTAGGAAAGTGCCCTGCCGCGACGAGTACAGCCAGGGAAATTACCTAGCAAAATCCCACGAATCCTAAGAAAGTTTGTGATAGTGTCTAGCATAAAACGTTTATGCTACAACAGTATCAGCGGAAAAGCTCTAGAAAAAATAAATTCAACAGTAGGTCAACTTACTAAAAACAAAACCTTAACTCCTCTCATTTTTGACAGTATATAATTCACCAGCTAAAACTGTGTTCACCTGTCAGTATGAAAAGGGAAAAATGATTATCAATATGAGGAAGCCAAATTTTAAAGCCAAACATATAATAACAAGGGAACACGCAAGTATATTTATATACTTGGTTCCTTTGCTCTCATTTAATTACCTATATTTGATTACAACAAGGTCTACTACACTGTCTACGTAAGAAACCGTAAGAAAATTAAATGAAAAATACACATAAGGAGCTCAAAAAGCAGCAAAGCAAACGCAGAAGGCGGCATGCTCTATAAAGTCTAGATTATTTTATGAAAGCAAGTCTCCATTTGCGAACGACGGCATCTATCACAGCAACAGCGAGTTATCGAGATTGGAAACAGATCAGCGCCTGTGCAACACTGATACGATCAGAAAGAAGGTAGCAATGAGAATAATGCAGTTTTATAAATGAAAACAACCTTGCAGCCAGCTTCAAACACCTTTAACGTGACACGTAGCCAAGAAAAAGAAAAAAGAAAAAAAAAAAAACACATTTAATGCACTGAACCATAAAAAATTCAGCCTTTACAATAACTAATGAAATTCTCTGCAACAAACCAATACGGATGTGTAAAATTTGGGGTACTGACAGACTGTCTGAATGTAAAGACTTGAAACTAATCCTAATTCGATCAATATTCTAATAGACCAAAATCTCATATTACAACTTACGACATCTGCACCAGAAAATTAGACCATCTGCATAGAGATTGTATTAGGCAGGCAAATAAAGTAACAAATTAAGTGGTATCAAAATGTACTTTATTACAAAAACTTACATATACAGACTATACCTATTTCTTAGATTAAGTCACATATTTTCTAATTAGAGGGATAAAATTAACGTCTTCATCATAAATCTCTTCTACTGTAGTGTCATGATTCTTAATCCAAAGCGCTGATCCTGCATGACCACCCAAATTGAGCTTACCACCACGGCAGAAATGCCTACCCCTCACCACCTATCAACAAAGATATCTAAAATTCAAACTTCTCCAAAGCAAAGCCTCTTTCTAACAATAATCTGTAGTAACTTCTGTGTTTTTCCTCTTGTTATTTGATTATTAGAGCTTGCAGTCCACCACGAGCAATGTAAGTGCATCTCCCCATGTGCTGGTTTCGACTGGGACAGAGTTAGTTTTCTTCCCAGTAGCTAGTACGGGGCTGTGTTCTGGATTTGTGCTGGAAACAGCGTTGATAACGCAGGGATGTTTTCGTTACTGCTGAGCAGTACTTACACAGAGTCAAGGCCTTTTCTGCTTCTCACCCCACCAGCAAGTAGGCTGGGGGTGTACAAGGAGTTGGGAGGGGACACAGCCAGGACAGCTGACCCCAACGGACCCAAGGGATATTCCATACCATATGATGTCATGCTCAGCATATAAAGCTGGGGAAAGAAGAAGGAAGGGGAGGATGTTCGGAGTTATGACGTTTGTCTTCCCAAGTAGCCGTTACACATGACGGCGCCTGCTGTCCTGGAGATGGCTGAGCACCTGCCTGCCGATGGGAAGCAGTGAATGAATTCCTTGCCTTGCTTGTGTGCGCTGCTTTTGCTTTTTAATTTACTATTAAGCTGCCTTTATCTCAACCCATGAGTTTTCTCACTTTTACTCTTCCGATTCTCTCCCCCATCCCACCGGGGCGGAGTGAGCGAGCTGCTGGGTGGTGCAGAGCTGTCGACCGGTGTTAAACCACGGCAGTCCTTTCTGGCGCCCAACGTGGGGCTTGAAAGGCTTGAGATAACGACAGGTTTGACTGGAATGTGCTAGATCGAATTTATAGCTGTTATTGCTGTTTAGCCATTAATCAGCAGGCTCCTGTGCTTGCCATGGGGCTTGCTTGCCTTACTGTATGTTAGAGTCTCGTGCTCGTTAGCGGCTGCTTTTTGCTTTCGCTGGTTGCTGTGCTGCTGATCATCTTCCTCTGCTGTGCCTGGGAACATTTTGGTAACAGCAGTGGCCGTGCCCCTGGGCTGGCAGATGGCCAGGGTATCGCTGCTGTACCGGACAGGCTGGAACTCCAGTGCGAACTCAAGTCGAAGGGACTGTGACCTGTGGATGGGTCCACGCGGGAACAAGACAACCCGAAGCATCTGTGGCCATCGACAAGGCCATGCCAGAGCAGGTACATCTCAACGCATCTGTGGCCGTGGTTATGTCTGTGCTGCAGCAGGCATACCTCTGAAGGGATTGTGGCCCAAGGATAAGTCCACACTGGAGAATGTACACCTCGAAGCATCTGTGGCTGTGGATAGGTCCATGCTGCAAGCAGGTACACCTTGACGCATCAGTGGCCGTGCACAAGGTCATGCTGGAGCACCTCAAACCACGTGGCCATGTATAAGCCCACAACAGAGCAGGTACACCTCTAGAGGGACTGCAGCCATGGGTAAGGCCGTGTTGGAGCAGGTTTACTTCTGAAGGGACCGTGGCTGTGGGTAAAGCCATGCCAGAGCAGGTCTATCTCTGAAGACATTGTGGCCCTTGGAGAAGGCCACGCTGGAACAAGTACACCTCAAAGCAACTGTGGCTGTGGATAAGCCTATGTTGCAGCAGGTATACCCCTGGAGAAACTGTGGCACACAGATAAGGCTCCACTTGGAGCAGGTACACCCCTAAGGGACTGCAGTCTGCGAGTAAGTCCAAGCTAGAGCAGGAACAAGGGGAGGAGTTCATTGCAATGTTAAACCCTATGGTCTGGTCCAAAGGGACTGGGGTGGAGACTGTAACGGAAATACCTTTAAATTGTTGTAACCCAGATTTGAGTTATAGGAATTACTATAGCAGGAACCACCTGAACCAATGGAGGAGAAGCCTTACAAGAAGCAGTGACCCGACCTGAGCTGGCTTTGGTGCCCACTAACTCCACGCAACACACTACCTCTCCTGTCCTCAGTGACCACCGTAAGAGATGGAGCCCAAAGTCATGGACTAAATGAACTCAGTGAACATTTTGTGGACACTTTACAAGGGCGGTCCATAGACTAAGGCAATGATATCTGCATATTATATCAAAGGATGGGAAGGGTGGTAGTGGCTAATGAGGATGTATTGGACAGTGTGGGACCTGAGGATGATGTAAATGGTATGGAATAGGGGGTGGAGAATGTGCTGGTTTTGGCTGGGGTACAGTTAGTTTTCTTCCCAGTAGCTAGTATGGGGCTGTGTTCTGGATTTGTGCTGGAAACAGCGTTGGTAACGCAGGGATGTTTTCGTTACTGCTGAGCAGTACTTACACAGAGTCAAGGCCTTTTCTGCTTCTCACCCCACCAGCGAGCAGGCTGGGGGTGTACAAGGAGTTGGGAGGGGACACAGCCAGGACAGCTGACCCCAACGGACCCAAGGGATATTCCATACCATATGACGTCATGCTCAGCATATAAAGCTGGGGGAAGAAGAAGGAAGGGGAGGATGTTCGGAGTTATGACGTTTGTCTTCCCAAGTAGCCGTTACACATGACGGCGCCTGCTGTCCTGGAGATGGCTGAGCACCTGCCTGCCGATGGGAAGCAGTGAATGAATTCCTTGCTTTGCTTGCGTGTGTGGCTTTTACTTTACCTAATAAACTGTCTTTATCTCAACCCACGAGTTTTCTCACTTTTACTCTTCCGATTCTCTCCCCCGTCCCACTGTGGGGGAGTGAGCGAGCAGCTCGGTGGTGCTTAGTTGTCGACTGGGATTAAACCACAACGCCCCAGTGCTAGCTTTTTATATCTTTAGCCCCTTTCATTGTCTGTACATTTCTTTTTTCCCCCAGTACTGACTGGATATATTATTATTCAGTGTGAGATGATGTGTGTTTTCTCACAGAGCTTGCTTAATCTTTCTGAGGATGGTCTCTACAAGCTGCTTCCTACTCTGTGCAATACAGGTCAACACTTTTCAGGTTTTTCCCATGTTTTTCTTTGGACAGCTACATGAAGAGAAAACAAGGAGCTCCAAGTCCCAAGAGGCTCTTCAAATTGCACCGCAGCATATCTTAAAGCCTACCCCAGACCACCTTGGCCCTGTTACATTCTCCCATGGAAATCAGAAGACAACTGCGGAAATTCTGGCAACGGGATGCGCTACACACAACACGGCTGTACTTTCTGTCTCGTATTAGTATTATTTTGACTAAAGAAGATTTCTTTTGCTCACTCTTTCTCCTTCACAGAAAAACAAAGCTCCTATTAAAAGGAAATCTTGTGATGCATCAAAATCTCTCTCTTCATGCTTTTTTTGTTTCTATTAGAATTTAAAACCTTACTGTCACAGAATGTAACCTCTGGGCACCTCAAATCTCACCAGAATAAGCTCGTCTATCTTAACAAGAGAGATCAAGAGATTATTTCCTGAGACAAAAGGTGTTTAAGGTCTTTGAACTGATAGCGAGCCAAGTGTCAGGGAGCTTTGAGCCTGCTCAGGAGACAAAGCCCTTTGGTAGAAACATAAGCCGTGCTCCACATAATTTCTGGGCAGTTCAGTTGCCAGGTGGGACCTAACCACCCAACCTTTTAGCAGTTTCTGGGCTGTGCAAAGACATACCTAACACCCGGTAATATTTAGGCAGGTAGCTGTTGAATGGGAATTTTCACAGGCACGACATGGGTGCGAGGCACCCGAGGTCTGCTTACACCCCGTGTCAGATCTGACCCTTGCTCACTACATACAGGACGTTTGTAAGATTAAGGGTTTAGAACTGAAAACAGCTTAGCGGGTCTGTGAGTGTTTCACTGAGGAACAAACCCTCTTCTTTGTGCTCCTCTTTATCACAGGAGTGCCAGTATTCGTGAGGAAGGGAGGCACGTAAGCGAGCTGAGACTCTCCCTACCGACTTGCACAGCGCATAGTCTTGCACATATGTTCCAAGCAACACAACGAGGACGCAGCCCTGAAGGTCTCCCACCCCAGACCGCAAGCACGTCTAGAGCTGCTATAGACTTTCAGGCCAGGACCTCTCCTGCTTTACACAGGTTCCCTGTATTCTTATTTTTTATTAAATCATTCAGAAAAAATGTATATTCCCAAAGTAGTTGTTCTGGGGCCAGTTCAGAGGCTGCACTGATGCCATTAAGCACCAAGACAAGGCAGACTTGCAGCAGAACTGCCCTCTTCCCACAGCAATGGCAGAACCCGGCCGTACATGGGAACAGTTGGCAGACCACGCTTCCTGACAGCAACACAGGTCGTCCAAACAAACTTTCCCCTCTCACTTTTGAGGAACAAAAAGGACTGGCTGGAACCAATCTATGGATGGCGTTGCTACAATGCAGTGGCGCAGATGAAGTTGATCGAGCTCGCTCTTGAGAAATAAATGTGCTGCGTGTAGTGAAAATACGTAAAATTGAAATGTTAAGATTACGATAAACTCTTCCACGTGTGCAGATTCTAGGCCAAAAACCCACAGAGCTGCAAAATTCGGAGGCGGGG
>VYZW01056778.1:189646-205670 GCA_013401315.1 Balaeniceps rex | reverse complement strand
CCCCCCCCCCCCCCCTCAGGACAACATATTGAACTCTGTACTAACCAATAAAAAGAGGGGAAAAAACCCACCCCCACCTGCTGAGGTCCTGAGGACCAGAACCCAAACATGTTCTCTTAAGCATCCAAACCAAGGAGCCACCTCCAAGACTCTAAGCACGCCTTTTTGGTTCTTTTGGATAACGTCCTCATGCCAGCCCTGACCATAACCTCACTGTTAAACAGAAAATGGAAATGAGCCAGGCTGGAGACATGGGCCAGCAGGAACCTCATGCAGTTCAGCAAGGGGAAGTGCAAAGACCTGCACCTGGGGAGGATCAACCCCGGGCACCAGGACATGCTGGGGGGCCGACGGGCTGGAAAGCAGCTTTGTAGAAAGGACCTGGGGGTCCTGGTGGACACGAAGTTGAACACAAGTCAACAACGTGCCCTTGCAGGGAGGGCTAAGGGCATCCTGGGCTGCGTTAGGAGGAGTGTTGCCAGAAGGTCAAGGGAGATGATCCTTCCCCTCTGCTCAGCACTGGTGAGGCCACACCTGGAGTGCTGTGTCCAGTTGTGGGCTCCTCAGTATGAGCTTGCTAAGGAGCTACTAGCAAGAGTCCAGTGAAGGGCACAAAGATGATGAAGGGCCTGGATCATCTCTTCTACGAGGAAAGGCTGAGAGAGCTGGGACTGTTTAGGCTAGAGAAGCAGCAGCTCAGAGATGATTTCTCAATGTGTAGAAATATCTGAAGGGAAGGCGTAAAGAAGATGGAGCCAGGCTCTTTTCAGTGGTGCCCAGTGTCAGGACCAGAGGCAATGGGCACAAACTGACACACAGGAGGTACCCTCTGAACATCAGGAAACACTTTTTTACTGTGAGGGTGACCGAGCACTGGCAGAGGTTGCCCAGGGAGACTGTGGAGTCTCCATCTTTGGAGCTATTCCAAAGCCATCTGGACATGGCCCTGAGCAGCTGGCTCTAGATGGCCCTGCTTGAGCAGGAGGGTTGGACCAGATGACCTCCAGAGGTGCCTTCCAACCTCAGCCATTCTGTGATTCTGTGAGCCCTCAGTGTGAAGAAAGCCTAGATGCTGGATATCCCACGCTGGCTGACTGTTACGAACATTTGGCTTCAGTGTCTTCAAACACAAGTGTTTCAAATGGAGATCATGATCCCTACTCCTTCAATGAACAGTTGTAGACATTTTCCAGAGACAGTTCCAAAGTTTGGATTGATATTAAACCAAGCTCTTCAATACCAGTTTCAAAAGACCCACTTAATGCCACCATAGGAACTAATAAGAGCACAGGAATTCCTAAAGCCCTTTCACCCGCTGGTACATCAAGATTCCACTTGTGCAACCTAGTAGATGTTTCCCATGTATCTTTTTATGCTTAAGAATGCAGAGAAGTTTCCTGCTTCGGTAATTTTTTTACTTTATTAACACCACCCTGACTAATCTGCCATGAAATTCCTGCTCTGAGATTTCCAAATTAATTGTAACCACTGCACACCTTCACACATCATACAATTCTCTGATTGCTTAGGTAACTACACGGGAACAAAAGCTATCTATTAGCTAAACTGGGTGTCCATCACGACGAGAATCTCGCTGTCAAGGAGACCAGGATTAGGCTGATAGCAGAAAAACCTTTCACTCCCCAAACTATGGCATGGACAGATGTCGATTTCTGGCACTTACTGTTGCACCTACTGAATACAACGTCCAACAGTATCTACCACAAATACAGCTGACCAGGTTTTTCTCCGGAATTTGCCCCCTTTTTGCTCCGCAGGCAACATAAAGGGAGAGAGTCTGCAGATGAGCAGAAAGTTTCCTTTTAAGAAGGGATGTCTCTGCTTCCATCTTTGCTCCAAATGTTCGCTTAAATGAACGTGTCAACGATGAGAAAGTGTTATACTGAGGAAGCATTAGCATGCTGTGCAGCACCAGTCTAGCCCGGATACGCTTTAAGTTAGCTGTCTATCTTTAAAGCACACTAGGACTAAAGCAGCTTTCACAATTAGCAAGTCCTAAACAGCTTCCTTGCACCACCCTTTCACTTCTGCATAACGAGTACGACAAACTCCCTTAATGCTACGCGGCAGAATTGAGCGATAGTGCCGTGGAAAACATTACTCTGGATTGCCTAACTTCCACATTCTTCAAGTCTGATTCATAAACTGGATCACTGCTGCACTGTGTGCAAGGTTATTACGCATCACGTAAGAACACAGTTGTCTCCAAGCCTTTGTCACCCAGCTCCCACATGGACAATACTGCAAGTAAAACCCGTGCTACGCAAGGTAAATTCTAAGAATCCAACTGTGGCCTGGGGGTATGATAGAGCGCCAAAATCTTGATTACCACTGGTAATATTAGTAGTGCAATTATCTCCTCCACAACAACGTCCACTGATACCTGCACATTCCTGAATTTAGGCTGGAACAAGGACAAACACTCTTCTAAAGGTCAATTTTTTTTTAAATTAAGAATTTAGAGGAGCTCTTACTCAGAGAAGAGCCAACAGGCACCTCAGTAAACATACAAAGCCAGATACTCGCACCCTTCCTTGGCAGAGGACCAGTCACTGTAGTCATTATTCTGGGAGAACTCTCACTGATGGAACCGGTCCACGGCGCGCAAATTATGAGTCACGCTACAAAAACTTGGCTCCTGTAGTTGTTTCCCATCTAATTAAAATTCACTCAAACATCCCACAATCTGGCTTTTACCATAACAATATCAATAACCGTGTCTGCTGCCAAAAGACCGTTCAGCACCGCAAACTGGCTCCAGAGGTAGCACATACACATAACACTGAAAGAGACACCGAAAAATCGTCTATTTTGTTGCCTCTCTCCTCAAGGGACCCAGTTAGAGGCAGCCAGAAATCAAGCTGCTGCCTTTTTTTTTTTTTTAAAGAGTCAATTGAAGCAGCAGTAGTACAGTGTAAAAGAAACACATATGCACAAAGTAAACTGTTTCCATATATTATAGGCTAGCCTAAAAGATTTATCGAGCATGGCTTGCCTTCACTTTTTCCTCCCACAGGGTTTGTAAAAACCCTTCTGTTGCCTTTTATTTTTAATTGGATGTTTTGAAGCAACGTTTAGTTCATTTATCTTTATTAGTTTTATTTCTGCTTTAACTCTCTTGAGAATTTCCTCAATTGCTACTTCTATTTTTGAAATGTACTCCAAAGATACCAGTGGAGATTTGGTGACCTGTACAACTAGCAGGCATACAGGAATAAGATAACACACTACCGAGACCGAAGGGTTTCAACATGAAGATTTTTCTCTTGCAAAAAAGATTCCTTGGGTTTGTGTCTTTATGCAACCTTGTGGATCAGGCTACAACCAAAGCCAGCGTCACCATCACATAAGATTATCAGATGGCTGCTAAAATGAAGTTACACTTAAAAGTACTTCAAGGCTTCCTATTTGTGCATACAGTTTCTTCAGCATGCACTAACCACTAAGGAAAGAGATGAAAACACTTGATATTATTGTCTTGGCCTTTGAAGAGAAAAAAAAAAAAAACAACATCCAGTCATCATCAGCAGAAATACACAAAAAAACAAAAACAAAATTCCTACTGAGATTAAAAAACTAACCCGATCTTTTTATCTATAATACAAAGTACAAAAACCTTAAAAGGAGGAAAAAACCACCTTTAAATCACGAGTTAATAGGTTTCTTTTACAAGCCTATGCGCTCCCTGAGACAGTCCTGCCTTTAAAACCAGACTAGCATTCTGCTATTTTAAACTAATGTTCTGTGCTATCAGAGAACTAACTGATAAAGTAATCAAAATTCCAACTCGTGAACACTTCCTGCTTAATGTTAAAAACAGAACAAAACAAAAACCGCAAAAAACCCCAAAGGCACGGGGATGTCGTGCACACCTAAACACAGAAAGCAACGTACAGGAACACAAGCTGGTAGTTACACCTTCTGTTCCGTGCCCACAATTATGCTTCCAGTCCTTACGCAGGCGAGCGGTAGCTGGAGGTTCAGCAAGCTGGCTGAAGCCTCCGACGTTCGGTCACGCTTTATTTCGAGTAACTTAGAAACATGCTAGGCTGAGGAGAGAGGAGAACTATCTGCTATGTCTTTTCTACTGAAATGTATGGCTTAAGGGAGCTAGCTAAGTCATTTAAAGAGGGGGGGGAAAGCTTTTTCTAACAACTGACATATCTTAAGTTCTGTGGATTGCAGGCACGTGAACATTGTTAATGACTCCCACGTCGGAGACGCAGGCTGATAGTGCACTGGTGTATATACTGCCAGCAGTGACGGGTAGCGAGAAGATACAAACTGGAGAGGAAGAGTAGTGACTTTTCTGCCAGACTGTAAATGCTATTCTTTAGACCTTTAAAAATCCAGAGGCAGGAAATCGACTCTTCTATTACTAGTAAGTATCTTATTCCGGAGCATAAACACCTCCTATCATCTGTGACATCCAAGTTACACTACTAATTGAATTCTAAATATTAGCCACTGCTATATTTCATTCAAGGTTTTGGACACACTTGCCCTGACTCCTGATCCCTGGCTGCTCCCAGTCAAGCTAGCCTTGGAACGGTCACACTGTGACCATTTCAACAGAGCTGTAAGAGACACTATGCCAGCATGCAAAAATATTTAGGTATTGTCATTGTACTAACAGAAACACTCACATCTGCAAGGGCCACGCAAGAACAGCAGAAATACTTTTGCCAGGCTTTCAGAGACACTGTTCCATTTTCTGTCACTATCCATTAATCATTACAGGCCAAGAAAAATCACAGTCCATGTAGAATAAAAGCACAAAGTCGAGTGAAAAGACCACTAAAATTTAGTGTGCAGTTTCACAGCAACTCAGGTTTAAGTATACAGAAGTTAAGCTTCAGTCTGTTGGGTTTCAGTGCAAAACCAGCAAGCCCCCCTGTACATCCACCACAAAGCACTTCGTTGTACAATCTATTTGCAACCGAACTGACTTGCTTTCTGTACCTGTGTGAATAGCCTGATGTCCTATACCAGGAGGGAGTCACAATCAGCTAAATTTATAATTTCTCTACAAAAAGTTCAGGGAAACATTTCTCTCAAAAGGAGAAAGGTATTTCTTATTTGGATCCCAGCTTCTCAAGATAAAATGTGAATATATTATCATGTTATCAGCAATCAGTGAGCTCGACAGGTAGCAACGCTCTTAATGTGAAGTGACGGATTTCAGATTCAAGATTTGCATTTTCCTCCTAACTCTCAAGCTGGAACAGGTTTATAAAAAGCAAAGCACAATTCCGTATCCCATTCCTAGGGCTTCCCTTTCCCAGCTACAGGCTTTGGGCCTACATCCACTTTTGTGCCTTTCGAAATCTCTGTTCTANTCACCACTTCAGGAGAAGCTCTATATCATCAGCTGTGGATACAGAGGCAAAACAAATTCCGATCTGCCTGGAAGGACAGAGTGCTTTAAGGTTCATTAGGAAAGCTACATAAAGACAGCACTTGCTTCCTGATAGTTAAAGGGCTTTTTCAGATTACAATAATAAAGAAGTGTATTTAGCAAAGTACTCTTCCAGAGACTGAGTTTTTTTAATCTCGTTTCTATATAGTCACTGAAAATATTGGTGATAGGAAGGAAAATAACAGCTACGAAATTGAGCAGTTAAGATCTTATGCCTACTTCTGACAAAACTGCTTAACAAAGTGTGTTCCGTTTTGCAAAATATACTAGTTCTTCATTCCTTCTCTACTAAGACAAGCTATTTCCTTTATTATTTAAAAAAAAACCCCAAACCCAAACCAAAACAAAAACCCCCCAGCCAAACCAAACCAATCCTTTTCTAGAGATAACAGCTATTATCTGCATTTCAACAATGGGGAAAACCAAGGCAGATTGAGTATCTTATCTATAGTCTTCCACCAGGTAGAAGACAGCAACACAGAGAACTACATTTCGACAACCTAACAGTGCCACGGAACACTTAACCAAAATTTACTCGAAGCCAGAAGCATAATATTGTACTAAGACTTCAATATTAGCAAAATTCCAGGTTGATGGCATCACTCATTTCCGTAACAAATTTTCCTCAGTTCACAAACAGCAAATTTAACGTTCAGATCTCAAAAGAGGCAAGCTGAGCGAGAACCTTTCTGCCTTGCTCATTGCTGCTACAATTAAACACGAACCTGAACTTTTCCTCTCCTCAACTCTCCAGGATTTAGTGTAATCCAAAACAGAAAGTAAATCCTGTAACTGTTTCAGAGCTTCAGCACTAGATACAAAACAAAACCCCAAAACCAAAAAACAGAAGTGATTTTCAACCCAGGAACAAGAAAAAAAAAGACTTGCTACATAGAGGTTGTTATTGTCAACTGAGGCAGAATAAGCTATTTGCCTGTACCATCTTTTTTCACCATAGTGGAATTTCCCTGGGGAAAAAAAAACTTTCAGTCCATAGTCTCATTTATTTATTTTTTAGAATGGAACGCCACGCTCTCAGAAAGTAATGGATACAGACATCTAGTAATTTGTACTTCATAACGATTAGCTACAGTAGAAAAAAGAAATAAAGGTCAACCTTGAAAATACTCTCCTGTTTAAGTGCATTTTATTCGTGCCTGTGGAACATGGAATTTGCAAAGGCAAAGTAACTGAGCAAGGGTGAAGCGCAAACTCGAACATCAGAAGCGGGCAAAAAAGGCAAAAGCAAACCACGGATGTATTAAGAGCAGAGAGAATAGGAACAAATCTAAGAAGTGCTTGACTGCAGTGCTAAAGTAGTAACCACTGAACGACTTCCACTTCACCTACGCATCTCAAGCTAGAGCGGTCTTAAAAAAAAGAGTATTTTTATTGTATAAGCTTAAATACTCCCAGCCACCTGCAGTGAGAGAGGTACTCTCCAGTTATCTAGCACCCGTCTGACTTGTTACTAAACCCATCCCACAACTCAGGCCAGTTCACTGATGGCAAAGTCCACAAATCCACTTAGTTGGACTAAACAACAACATAACTCTGTTTCGACCATCTGGTACAGCAAGTTTTCCAGCTTTAGGAAAACTGGGTTTCTTCTTGTCCCAGCTAACAGTGCTGAACAGCCCTTCTGGAGTCAGGCTTCAGCGCTAACATGATATACGTGTAAGTGTAAGCAGGGAACGTGCTTCCTCCCCTTCCTTCTCTCTTTGGCAGAGACTTGGCCAAAATTAATTATGGATAATAAAATCCAGACTGTTTCTTTAAACTTTAAAATCGCTTTAGACAAACAGCTTTTGGGAAGCAGTGAGAAGGAACTGCAGAAAGCTACACACACAGACACTTATCGCTCTCTCCTTAGATGGACAGCGTTCAGTGAAACATCTCAACCTCTTCTAATTTTGAAAAGACCTGCAACAGCTTTTGGCTCAGTTCACTGGTGAACATGAAGAGAATATCTAAATCATGATGAAATTGAAGGGAAAAACCTGGGATTATATATGTATATATACTAAAAAAATAAAAAGGAGACACACACACACGGACTAACACACAAACGTTTCCCCCCACCCTCACACCACTTTTCACAGCATAGTAGATGTACACAGTAACACACAATCTGACATAAAGGCCTGGCCATTCAGAATTTAAACAGGCAAGACTTTTCTCTCGGGGAAATTAATCTATAAAAACTCAAGCAAAAACTTGAAACAGAATGAATAATTGCAAAGCTGAATTATTTCAGTGACCCAAACTCCTAAGACTGCCTATGGCACTAAGAGGTCCTTTAAAAAAAAAAATACATTAATTCAAGGGCACTTTCAGCAATCCTGTTGTAAATGCAGTTTCGCTAATGCTGACATTTCTTTCCTACTTTTTTCATTGTTTTGCAATAAAATAAAAGCTTTTCCCTAAGCAGCAGCTTTCGGTATATATTTTAAACAAGGCTGCACCGCTCTTAACATCAGAGTTTCCATACTAAAAGCATCTGATTGCAGTATTCACGAATGGGGGAATTCCGCAATAAAACACAAAATTTCCCAACTCCAGTGATTTATAAGCCCGAATTCAGAAACAGTGGTCCTGAAAGAGCTATTTTACAGCTTCAGGTGTAAGCAAAAAGTGTTTTAAGAAGCTGCCACCCACTATGTGCAGTTTTAGCAACTCATCTTTTAAGATTAAGAGACAAGTTTATTTTTACCCACTTAGTATCTTCGATAGATTATGAAAATTAGCAGCTTGGCTGCGAGCAGCGCATTACTTAAACGTGCACTCGCTTTGTCAGAAAGCAAAACAAAAGTGTGCTAATGACGCTTGTGTTTTCAGTAGCTATATACCCACAGGAACATTTTAATACACCGAAAGGCTGAAACAGAAGCACTGAAATACTTCAGTAGGACTTGTAAGCACCCACAGCTTGAAGTGTCAAGCAAACGAAGCTAAAAGAGAATCAAGGGAAAAGGATGGTCACAGCCCTTGCTGAGCAGTCCGCTACAGAAAACATGTATGCTTTTGAGTTGCTGGGGCAGAGATCCAGTATCGTTTATGGCAAGGGAGGCACCAAAATATCTATGACACTTCAGTCTCGTTTCAAATAATAAGTGAACCTTCATACATTCTTGGGTTGATCATTTTACTCTAGAACACAGTATCTTAGGCGAGTTAGGTATTTTGCAAGCGATCTTTGAAACTCAACACCTTACAAAACACCGTCACTTTCAAAATCACAAGAGAGATTTAAGGAAAAAATATCACCCACTGCACATAAAAATCTTACCATGGTTTCAGCATCCTTATGTAAGCACTGTCTTCCATTATCTTAGGTTATACCACCCCTCTGCTCTTTCCACCTTTTTGTACCACACACTGCTCTTAAAGTTTCTACTCTGCTCTTACCAAATAAATCTCCAAGTAAGCCTCAAAATCTTCATTCACAAAAAAAAAAAATCAAGATTTTGTGATTTTTGCAATCAAGTGTTTCATTACTTGATGACTACCCATCCAAAATGCAGGATGAAAGAGTGGAGAAGGAAGGGAGGCTGCTCTTTTTCTTACTGTTTTGGGGGGTTCCCCCATGTTCTTTACCATACTCACTCAATGGTTCCAGAAGAGAACCACTCAGAGGCAGCTTCCCTCCACTCCCTCAGCACCTCTGCTCCGAGGCCAGGCTGAGAGAGTTGGGGCTGTTCAGCCTGGAGAAGAGAAGGCCCCGGGGAGACCTTAGTGCGGCCTTGCAGTGCTTCAAGGGGGCCTAGAGGAAAGATGGGGACAGGCTTTTTAGCAAGGCCTGTGGTGACAGGACAAGGGGTGATGGGTTTAAACTAAAGGAGGGCAGATTTAGGCTGGATATAAGTAAGGAAGAAATGTTTTACACTGAGGGTGGTGAAGCACTGGCACAGGTTGCCCAGAGAGGCGGTGGAGGCCCCATCCCTGGAAACATCCCAGGTCAGGTTGGACGGGGCTGTGAGCAACCTGATCTGGTTAAAGATGTCCCTGCTCACTGCAGGGGGTTGGGCTGGATGGCCTCTGAAGGTCCCTTCCAACCCAAAGCATTCTGCGATTCTATGATTTTCTCTGTCATTGAACACCATATAGAGTTTAGTCCATGAGGCAGTTAAAAGCACATTATGAAAAGCGTATGATGTACATTACGGTCAGCGGAGGTTCACAGAACAAGGGTAAGTTTGTGGCTTCATATAGGCACGCTGACACACCGCACCTTCACAGTAACACCTGGCAATATATTTAAGTGCTAATGTACACAGGGACTCGCACACAATTCAAGTTTCATTTGTAGATGCTAGAGTAAACAGAAAGTATCACTTCAAAACTTGCAACAGATAAGCTTTTGGTCACAAGCACAGGCATTCAGAGGCAGTTCTTCTCAAGGTAGAGATCTATAAAGGATAGCAAGTACTTACAAAAGTACTACACCTTTACATAAAGCTGATACTGGTCAGGTGCCTATTTATGCATTCCTCTATGTGCCTCTTAACTCTTTTGCACAAATACTGCAAACACAACTTACAGCCTTTCAAACCTGACTATTGCTGACAAAAACGTGGAATCTCAACACTGCAGAAACAAAGTCACAGATTTATAAACCTAAATTTGGATTTCAGGGTCTCACTTCATGCTCCAAGTTGAAAGCGCCAATTAATAAATTCAAGGTTTAATGCCAGAAATAAGGCATTCAAGCCCACAATTATCTGTGTTAAGTATAACCAGGATAACATTCCACTTGATCGCGTAACAGCACAGATATTACGGCACATTTTATTTTACTGCTTTAATCCTTCTTTGAGAAGAGCTTTATAAAAAGAATGGAACAAAATAACAAAATAACTTGCATTCCCTTGGCTTCGATACCCACACAGCCTTTGTAGCAGAATTAACAGTTTTCTGAAATGCAATCTCGTCCCAGAATTCAAAAATCAAGTTGTATTATTACCAACAACAAAACTTCAGCAAACAAAATTGCATCTTTATTTATATTTCTGCCTGCAAACAACATTCTCTGTGCAACTGACTCCTTATCATGTACGGAATCGGGCCAGTATTTTTACTGCTGATGCACGTAAGAAAGTCACAGACAAAAAGTTTTGAATATAATTCCCTGCAGTAAAAACAGGAGAGAAAAAGCAGCAGAGGTATTACTGCCCCTTGAAATAGCATTCGTGATTAACATGCCTTATTCAAAACTGACTAATATTAATCGAATTACTCTCACCAAATGTGCTCAGAGTGAGTTGTGAAACCCAAATCTCCCTTTGAACGATCTAATTGGTGAACCACTAAGAACAGTTCTTGTTCTGTTTTTTAAATACTGAAAGGTGAGATAAGCTCCCAACAGGCACATGATTTTAAATGCAACCTCTTTCAAATCCCCACTGAGAGTACTCCATTTGAAAAATAACTAATCATAGCCGTCTACAATTCTGAAAGAATGTTTCTCATCCTGCTGACCACATCAAGTCACCAAAGAGCCATCTGAAGCCCTTCCAACACAAAGCACTGCACGGCTAGTTGACTCAACGTCCCAAGCGCGGTCACGAGCGCTGATCAAATATTACCACGAAATTACATCACATGCCTCTGCCTCATACTACTTGCGTGCCTCGCAGCTGCCTGACCCAGCCATTCCTCCCTTCCCGAGAATTAACGCTCCCAACGCGTACAGAGTAAACTTCCTGCACTGCTCCATGACCGATAACACTTCTTACCCAGCCGTATTGCCAAGGAAAAAGGGGAGGACATGGGGTCACTCTCCTGAAGATGGTTTTACTCTCCTACTGACAGCATCCCTGCAGATGCGGTACACTTAAAAGCTTCAACTGACAGCGGTTACCTTGACAGTTCTGCCTAACTTTACAGAGCTTCAGGTAATACTTATGGTAGTTAAGAAAGTGTTTTTTTGGTGTGGGTTTTTTTTTGTTTGTGGGGTTTTTTTGTTTTTTTTTTTTTTTTTTTTTTTGGGTTTTTTTTTTTTTTTTTTTTTTTGTTTGTTTGGGTTTTTTTTTTTAAAAAAAGCACTCCCACAAAAAAGATTCAGTAAAGACCACAAACATGGACAGGCAGATGAAAGGAAAAAAAAAAAGAGAACGGAGAAAAAGTGCACTAAGAGCTAAAGGAGAAAGGATGGGCAACTGAAAGACTGCGCAAAAAACAGCTCCTGCCCCCAGCTTCAAGAGGGAAGAGCAGTAGTTTTGAAGCAGGGCAATAGTTTCAAAGCAGCTCTGCTGGTCCTTCATGGCGAGATCAAAAGACAGGAGGTTTCCCCGCTCTCCTGAGCGCCTTCCTTTTACTGTTGTTACACGTGGCTATGTAACACTGCTAAAACCAGACAGATTTTAGAAATTTCTCAAGCCATGGTAAAGTACAGAGAGAGAAACATGACTTCAGGACTCCATCACACAGACAGTGTTATCCACTGGTATTAGCCAAAGGTGCTGAGATCCCTATGGATCCTTGCTTCCCGCTACTGAGCATTCTGAAAAAGTGAATTTAATTATGGGGGAAGAGCACTGATATGGATATTCAGGGATGTGTTTTCATATCAGGGGAGAGGCAACTGGGAAGATTGAGAAATCAGGCCTAAAATGAAAACCTATTATGTTTCAGATTTTATTTGATCTAAAAATACTTCTTCTAATTAAAAAAGCTAATGACTATAAAAAAGCTAATGACTAAATACATTTCTAGTTTGGTAGGATCGGTGAGGTCAGGAAACAGTTGATCAAAAAAAAAAACCACCATAGTGCCTCTTGGAGATCAGTGATCAGCTCTAAGCAATCAAATCCAACCAACATTTATAAACTAATCCAAACGCACAACAGCATTCCTCCACCAGGATGTTGAATTACTCCCATATTACGTGCCTGATTCCTTTCAGTAAATGTACAATAAACAAAATTTGTAATGCTGGGGTATCAAAACCAGCTAAATTCTCAAGCACATTCATTCCTAGAATGTTGCCCTCTCCAAGGATGCTGCGAAGGTGTGTCACGATTCCGAGTTACCACGTAGTGTGTAAAACAGCGTTTCTCCAAGTTTTTTATTCATGTCACAAGCTTCTAGGCATCATTGCCTTTACACGGCTCTTCCTCCCCTTTGTTTCCATTCCCCGTTCCCATTTCTCATCCTAAGGAAGAAAAGGTAGTTTGCAGCAATTACAACTGGTTTCATTTTCACGACCAAGAGGAACTCAGCTTTTTGCCAGCAAGGAAAAGGAAGGGATCCATTCTCCTCAGCTCACCTTCTCCCGACAACCTCCGAATCCACTCATGACTGACCCCTAATCCCACCACACCAGGTGTCAGAACGCTTAACCCGAGAGAGACCACTGTCAGCAATGCATTGTCTTTCAGATGTATAGAATACCTCAGCTGTAAGCTGCCTTGCAGAATAAAGAATTATTTTAAACCAGAAACCTCTTATGTCACACTTTCAACTAATAAGCATTTTCTCAAAAAAACAACCACCCAAAACCCAAACCAAAAACACACCACCAGCAAATTTATGACCAGGTGTGCCCTGAAGGTCTCAAGCTGAAGTATGAAACAACCTTATTTAGCATGTAAATTGCTGACCACACCTTGCATGCTGTCATTCCACTGAAGTAATACAATCTCTTTTAGTAACTATTAGACTTAACGTCAGATAAGAAAAAGAGGGGGGGGAAAAAACCCTTCTGGATTGCCTCGGGGGTGATACATCTTGAAACTCAAGTAATTCAACTGCTAAATATTGGAAGTTGATAGCTTCTATTAAAAAGTCCCCTCACAAGAGGCAGTTTGACATAATTAAGTTGCATATTCTGATGATCTCCCTAACTAAATTGCATATATTTCAAGTGAGGTATTTTAAAAAAACCTACACAGACTTACGAGTTTCATGAATGAAACGAATGAGGTGTGCGTGGCCATATATACATGTATGTGTATATCATTTCTCCAGCCATCAGCTATAAATTAGGAACAGTAACTCTTCTATTTATACCTAGAAGCATGAGTACAGAAGATGAGACTGTTTTATTTGATGCCATACAATATAATGTTATTACTAGGAAACAAATCTTAACTGCTACAAATTAATTTTAAACCATTATATTGAAAAAAATCCTGTACAGTTGACCTGTAATAAGTACTTTAATCCAAACTTGATTACCTAGGAAATTCCCCTTGCAAAATAATACAATAACTCAAACAGTGAGTTCATTTAAACAGTAGTAAGGCCAACATTCAACTGGAACAAAACATACTTGTTATTCATTTGTTTATGGTACAATAAGGTAATCCAACAATAACAAAAAAGCCATAAGTCCTAGCCAATTATAATTCGCAGTCGAAATGTCACTCAAGGTATTCAGCATTAAGTCCTATCACCAAAGTCAAAGACATAAACTAGTAGAGAGCTATGGTCAGCTGATGTGACTGATTTAACTACAGATTTATTGTATATATCTAATTAATCAAACAAATCATTCAAGTCACTTTACTCTGGCAGAGGATGAAAATGAACTACTAAACAGGGGAAGAGGGAGAACCACTACCAGGAGCTGGAAAGATAAACAACTACAGATTAAAAATGAACTTCCCTGCTAACAAAAGCACGACAGACCAAAGTGTTGTGCAATGTTGGCAACGGACCCTTCTGCAGACAAGGCCCATGGAAAGTAATACACGAAAACAGGGAATTTTGACCAGAACTAGGCCAACAAGTGTTCAACATACTGAAATTTTCCAGACAAAAGCTACAAAGAGTCATAAAAAGGTCTCATTTCTCACTGCATAAAAAGGTATGGCTCTTCTGACTGCACATTTCAGTTCTTTGCCTGAAGCAGCCGCTACCCGACTGACCCGCAGCCATTTTATTCCTTAGTAAAACCTGCAGAAAGCTTTGTTCGATGTCTTCCAGTAACATCTTGGTAAGAGAGGCTGAACAGAAGACGAGTGTTTAGTTGCTACCGGTATTAACTGCAAACGGCCCAAGATCTGCCTTTCCTTTGGGAAACCCCCTTAAATTCATACAGGAAAAAAAGAACACTGCTGATCCTCTTTTAATTATCAGCAGGTACTTTCAGGCTACTTGATAAATTAATCATTACAATTGCTAACATGAACTAAAGGGATGAATCCTTCGCAATAACATGAGTCTATCACGAAGATAAACAGTATACCTATAAACTGCTGCTCATCAGTTAAATTAAATGAATCTTAGAGTGTTTCTCAGCATTTCAGAAATATACTTACCTACTTAACAACCTGAAAAATTAATGACGTATGTTTGTATGCAACTACAGAGATTGAACTAAGTGATCCACAAAATTACAATGAATAACAAACTTACTGAGATCTTTAGCACTGCATAAACGTAACTACACTAATTAAGGACAACTCTGTTACTAAAGCATTCATTAGGAGCCACCCGATCACATCACAGTTCATAGTTCAGAAATCACACGCATTTTGCTGTCAAGTGAGTCAACTCTTTCTTGGGTAAGTGAAGAATTTATATTTAAACCAGAGTCTCTCCCCACCCCCCCACCGTTTAAAAATTTTTATTATACTGACACAAGCATTTATAATACTGGTGAAATATCAGAGAATTTTTTAAAAAAATCATTTAGTCGTCGTTTGGATTAAAATGCAGTAGTTTGTACAAGTTTAAATGATCAAGCCTGCTACAAAGGACCTTTGATAATCAGTTTGTCCGAAACTTCTAATTTCAGAATAGATTTGGATAAATGCCATAAACAGTCCTATCATTCTATTGCTTTATAAACTTAACAGAAAGTAAATAAGGATACAAGTTTAAAGATCCTTAATTCCTAGCTGATGACTCACAGTGGAAAAATAAACCCCAAAAAACCTGTCTGAAATGCAAACCAATTCCCAACTGTTAACACGATACACCTCAACTGCAGGTAAACGGCTCTGGCTTTGAATCTCATCTAACCTTCTTTTCTTGGTTTATTTATAATCATTTTTAAAATCTATTTTGTCTACTAGCAGAATGAATAATATTCTGATCTGCTTTCAGTTAAGGAACCCTTGACCCAAAAGGAAAGAAACTACGTAACTCAGTTAACTAAGTAATTACCTCTTTTTTCCTCCCTCCAGACTAATGAATCCCAGAATAAATTGGTCCCAAGCTGAAGTTCGCCTACCGTACAAGGCTTGTCAGCTCCAATGTAGTTCTGAACTTTCCTTTGCACATACAACTTAGAGAAGTTACAAACAACTAACCAATCTTTGCTCACATTAATTGAAATACTCTTCTATGCACATACTGCTATAAATAAGGTCTTAAATATTCTTTGTCAATATTTGATTCTCTGGACTCATTTACTCCATCTAAACAGCAGAGTTAAAATGCTTACCCCTTCCAAGGCCACTAAATTAATTTTTATCAACTATTTTATGATGTAGTAAACTTCAAAAATTTTTAGGGCTATTGTTTTGGAGGTTCGTAATTTTTCTTCACCAAGCCAACCAGCATGTCTAGAAGCAAACCCAACAACTGGACACTGAAGAGCTCCCCGCATGCCAAAACATGCCTGAAACCCATTCC
>VYZW01056778.1:167622-180161 GCA_013401315.1 Balaeniceps rex | reverse complement strand
CACGCTCTTGTTCCATCCTCGCCCCCTCTATTTGCTCTTCTCTCCTGCTGCATTTTCTTTATGTTTACAAGCCACCTCTGTCTCATGTAGAATGCAGAAATGTAGGAAGAGGGGTGAAAAAAACCTAGCAGGGCCACTGCTCGCAGGAAACAAATATCCCATAGGACTCCATAAGAACATCTTGCAAAATTTAAAGACGCCCAATAGCTGAATTTCCTTAGCGGCCAAATGAGCCTGTAAAAGCCTATGTAAATACCCATTTCAGCCCTCTAAGAAGCCATATGTTGTTAATGCTGTACCTATAAATATCTTGAGGGAATAGTTGTGAAGGAAGAGGCCTGTGCAGAGCAACTAAGAAGCTTATCAGGTAGAGATGATCCCTTTCAGGAACACGCAAAGACATTGAGAAAGGTGAACCAGCGTTACTAGATCTCTATTCCACAGACAACACGTGGCACCTCTGTAGCAGCAGATCTGAAAACTAGGAACCATGGCAAGCATCCTACATCAGACTTTCATTAAGAGGAGCTCAATTCGGTAATCTCCTCTGCATGACACCTTCTTCACTAACGGTGATTGCATCACTTACAAATCTCAGTGCAAACAGCAATACATCATCCCAGGCAAAAGCACAGCTTACTTCTCCAACAAGTTATTTTGCAGCCGTTAAGCTGTACATTATTTCCTAGCTCTCCAGAAAAATTCTGTCAGAAATAATATTGTTTAAAGAATATTGTAGATGCTTTACAGTCATATGATCAAACAGTCATTTTGAATACAGTGTGCCAAACCTGAACAAAATTAGGACAAAAAGCACAACAGCCTTTCACCTTTCATCACCATTACCCTCCCTGCCCAGTAAAAAAACACTTAATATTTTCAACATCAATTCCTCCTAGTTTTTCAGAGTTTTTAATATTGATCAAAGCACTTCATCCTCTTAAAATGTTGAATATTGCTCTAGGCTATTTTTAGTCAACTAATGGCATAAAAATTATTCCATTTAAAGAATGTGTTATTATGGCATATGAAAATAAAGGCCAAGAACTAACACGGGTTAACACAGTATTATATGGACACCAGAAGTCGTTCATTTCTGAAGATAAAAAGACTTTTTAATCACTTGGGTTTGAAACATCTTAGACTAAACCAGAAGCCTCCATTTCCCTTCTGCGTGTTGTTAAAACTCAGAGATGCTAATCCAAAACAAGACATTCTGTGCTGCACCTCAGCCCTTTCAAATTTTTGATGGATTTTATACACTAGTGTTCATAGGTGAAGCTTATAGGGACTGTCATGTTTGTGCCGTATCAGCAGCAAGAGAAAAATATTACTCATCGTATCACTGTAGAAGACCCTTAGCGTGATTACACCTGAAGCTGTAGAAGCTGCAATAGGCAGGCGGAGTACAAGCAAGGTGCCAAACATGCATATCTTACTTGTTATTCTATTAAACACGACTCAACTGCTTAAAAACTGCTTCCCAGTACTACCTGCAAAGAATTTCCCCCTCTCCGTGTCCCGAAAGGAGAGGCAAGAAAGAGACATGAGAGTTTAGGAGGTAAATGATTTAACCAGTAATCAGTTTACAGGTTGCACAGATAGCTCGCACAGCAGCACGCGGAAAGGACAACCGACCTATGTTAAGACCCAAGGACAGAAATCTCATTTCTCTTCCTTCCTCTCAATAGCAACCTGCCACACAGCTTTTTAGTTAAGGGGCACATTCTAATAAGATTTTCAGTACTATTATAAAAAAAATAGTACAGATGCTCAGTTCTGTCATTAATAAATTGCACACAGGCTTTCTTTGCCTCTGGATTTTTATAGTAAACGTAAATAATATCCATCAAGTCTAAATTACCCTGCTGAGTGTTCCATGTATCATAGAGATATATAAATATATAAAATGTCACATTTCAAATTAACCAAACTACCAACTGACGTTATCTGCCACATCTATCACATACACTAATTACCGGTGCTACTAATACACATTTGTTTTTATTAGAACTACACAGTCACTGAGCAAACCAAGATGATCACTATTCTGGGTTTGAAATGGATTTGAAATTATGATTTAGCAGAGTATGTAAACACAAACAGACTTAAGGTATGTTTAGTCCTATGGATTATTCACAGGCTTCAGGATACAGAATTAATTATCATGCTGAACCAGGTTCTAAAGCTTCCTAAATAACACAGTTTCAACACCGTACAATTTGAATTTTTAACATTATGTAATACCAAATGTCAGGAATACCAAAAGCACGATCACCAAGGACTTCAGTAAAATGACAGTCTACACCCTTTTCTTGAAGTAAGCCTTCTTTCCCAGCTACTACTGAGTATCCCATATAATATGTAAGATTTCTATATTACTAGTATTCTAGAGGTGGGAAGGTATTAGCTCTGGTTTCTCACTTCTGAATTAAAATTCCTCATTGGAAAGCTCTATGCAAATCATTAACCAAATAGCCCGGTAGCAAATATATCAAAAATCTAAAACCTTGTGCAGTTCAAGAAGTAGAAAGTGTATAGTAATTCTGTGGTCTAAGAATGACTGGCTGGATATAGACCAGATTTTGGTGGAAAAGCATCAGCTGAGACAATTACTTTTCGTTTTATTACTACATAAATCAGACTTCTAATTTCAAATCTACTACCAGCGTGACCTCAACAATAAAAAAAACCTCCCATATACTAGTCCCCCCATCTAACAGAGCAGCATGATTTACACTAGAAAATCAGACGTCTGAGATTTACTGAAAGAATATCCCTGATAAAAAGAAAGCTTACACTGGCAAAAACTTCCCTCCCAGGACCATCAACCGACTTCTAAATAAATAAATACTTGCATTTAAGTGTAAACAAGATCTAAGTGAAACCTTCATTACAACTACCGAATCATGGAAGCGTATTACACTGTTTCAGGTGCTATTTTAAATCTATCAAGTAGGTTACGTAGTAATCAAATGGCTACCTGACAAGACTACTTGTAAAACTGTACTCATAGTCCACGTTAGACATACACAAGCCCCCCAGATTCACTGGAGAAGGAGCAGCAAGACAAACGGTACTCAGCACTGGGTGTAGAGGAGAATGAAAAGGGAGTTTTGAACAGACTGTCTGAAAATTCTTTCCATTTACTAGAACCAGTGAATACTCTCTGCTACTAAGAACCATTAAAGTTATCTTTATTTGGCTCGACATTGCCCGGATGAGTGGCAGCAATGCTACACACACATAAAATGTTTGTGACGTACTCTGCAATTTTCCTATCGGCTGCAGCGTTGATGGGGATAAAACGCTGACAGACTACTTTGAGTGGTCGCTTGCTGCGTAACGTCATTCCCAATCTGAAAAAATGTAGAAGTAATTGCTAAAGTTACATGTATGTTTTTAGAAAGGAATGGAAATGGCACTTTTACAGGCTGTCACCTGTCAGCGTTACAGTACAGATTTCACCCACATGTCCTGCCCAATTTAAACACTCCTTAGGGATTCAGCCGAAGCTGGTGAAGGGATCACCCTCAGAATCCTCTGCTTGGTTTGACACGGGATGCAGTGTTACAAACACATAAACAGAATTAATGACATCATTTCAATCATTTGCTCATTTTTTTTACAAGACAATTCTGAAATCAGCCCTCTCTACTGTGAATTTTTATAGTCTTCCTAAGGGCAATTCTCTGGTTCCTGATTTAGTTCCCGATATCCAAGGGGAATCATCAGAGAAGAACACAAGAGTGAAAAATATAATACGCTATTTCCTAAAAGAAACATCAGAAATCAAAAGTTAAAGGAAATACTTGGTCTTTTTATTGTAATTTCTTTGGCAGAGGGTACAAGACAGCCATCTGCCATTTTAATAGCATTGCCTCCCCATCTGTCCTTGGCACTGCACAATTATATAAATCCAACAGTTTCACAAGTTATTCGTTAAAGTTAATTCTGCTGAGACAACGAATCGGAAAAAACACAGTTCAGAGGAGGAATTACGTATCACTACTATTACATCAAACACAGCCAACGCAAGCGTACAACAGAAGCGCAGCACTAAGTGTTGGTCGTGGCACCGGTGATAAACGCAGCAAAAAGCCGTCATCGCAGCAAACACTTACGCTGCCCTACCCTTTGGCTCTGACAGACACGGGGGATTACGCCGAAGCTTACAACGCAAAGATCAGATCAAGGAGAGTTCATCACGGATTCTTCTCAGATCCTCACCTTGCTGCGCTCCCAAAGCTTCGCAGGTTTTTGCCACGGATGGTTATTGGGACATTAAAAGAAGGTCTTACCAAGCTGTTGCACACTAACTTTCCAACTACCACCTCTGCAGGAGAGGAAGACGTAAGATTTCAAGAAAACTACAGTTTCTGAATTGTTTTTAATTTTTAACCTGTTGTCACCAAACTGCTACAATGATTGCTGTTTGCCATTTGTCAAAACGCTAAAAGTTTCCATTTTAGACTTATTAGTGGGGTGGGTTCCCCCCCCCCCCTTCGTTGACAATAAGAAAACAGGTAATGACAACAGACCGACACCGAACAAATGAATAAAGGATCTTTTTTTAATTTATTTTTTCAGTTCAACCTCCAAACACTCTCAAAGGACTGCAGATTCTTCCATAAGTTATTTAGTCCCACCCAAAAAAAGATAAAACCCCCGAACTCACGCATTTACATTTCAAACCAATGCCATAAGCAGGCAATAAAACCTTAACTGCTTCTTTAGGCCTTTGCACGGTTAACTACGAAGCTAAATTTTTCCACCATCTTTAAAAATTGCTTTTCCCCTTTTATAATCAACCTTTGCAAATTTCCAAGTCAATTAAAGGAAGAACATTACAAGTACTCAAACCAACTCTGAGAACTCGATGACAGGTTTGACAACATCGCTCACTCCTGCGCAGCCTTTCATTTTTATATTAGGCAAGAAGGCTTAGTCATTAAGGAAAACTTCAAGTGCATTTGCAATACTTGTCACTCAACAATCCACCACAGAATATCAATTTATTTAATGAGAATCAGGCTGAAGTAGTGGCAGACCATTTTGTTGAGCTGTTTCATAGAAAGTCTCATGAAAATGTGAAGAATCTTCCCACACTAATAAGGTAAAGCCATCGCTGTAAATATACAATTAAAAGTTAACTATGTTGCAAAGTCTTATTCTGCTTTATATTTTGATGCGAGATGATTCAAGATAAACCTTTAATAGTTTACTACTGAATACTCTATTAGCAGCAGACGTTTTTCCTTAATGCATTTTTTCTTTAGCTCTTATGCTGGAATGACAGGATAATAGGACGCCAAGACAATATTTTCACTTCTTGAAAAGGTAAAACTACCAACGAAAAACAGGTTAAATGAACATCGCACTTTCCGGAGAAGATAACCAGCTTTTCTCCCCTCCAGGTTTTTAATCCTTTAAAATAACCACGAAGTTGTCTCTCTTGGCGACTCTTATCCGTGCCAATGATTCCTTTTCTCCTCTACCTGGCAGGTAGTCCATACTCACGCAATATGAACAGAAGAGCCCCTGGTACACCAAGAGATCCCAGCTGGCACCCCACATATTATTTTTACATGATTATAGATAGGTTAAAACTGAAATTCAGAAAGCTGAACTAAAATTAAAGCAGCATGGATTTCTGGTGGGAATGGGTAAATGTTACCACGAAAGAAAAGCGACCTTCAGAAAACACTACCACGTGCTAAGGCTATGCTTGCAGTATTGGAGCAGGCTTGAGTTCAAAGAATAAGAGTGTAAAATCAAACCAGAGCAACTCTAAGCTCAAAAACACATTTGTAGTTTCAAGAAGAGTTCTGGTTTAAGTGTACAGTTTGCAGCGGTACTAACGGCATATTTAAAGTGCTTAAATGCTGTGCATGAAATTATTGTGGTCAAAATGTACGCCGGAATTGAAATATATCCAAAACCTAGGCACATTCAATTCAAATAAGCGTGCGTTTTAAACGAGGATTTTCTAACATTTTAACTACAAGAACTTTTGTTCCATTGACTATTCACATAACACAGAAAAGGAAAACAAGCACATTTCAAACAAAAGGAACAATATGAAAGAGATGGCATTTAAAATAATCTGATTACCTTGTGATGAGGTTACAAGGGGCCCATCTCATAGAGATGGGATGTAACAATTTCAATCCAAAAAAACCAAGCACAAACCCCACCAAAAGGAAACCAGAAAACCCCCACCAAACCTACACAGGCCAAACTCAGAGGCCTATTTCATAAAACTTCTCAAGCATCAGGCTTGAGAACAATGGTTCTCAAACCAGGAGCTATTTAATACCTTAACAAAATTGGTGAAATGAAAAGGATATACGAATAGCACAGACTCTGAAACTATCCATGTCCTCCTATTATCTCGCCAGAAGTTGCTAAGGGTACAGGTACTAGACCAAACATCATCAGGTTACGGCAGTTGAAGAAAATTATTGCCCATGAGTGGAATTTCCTGACTCTATGCAGTTAAGCCTGCCACAGCTGCAAAATAAAGCACAGTAGCTTCAACGTCATCTACCGAGGTTCTGAGACCAAGTCTATACGCACAGTTTCTTTGATGCTTCCTTCATACACTCTTTTCTTGGCAAAGAAATAATCAGTATGTTAGGAACATGGGGGGGAGAAATCCTTCAAAGACATAAAACATCAAACGCAAATGCTTGCATTCTGTGCATCCCAGCATGCAAGCCCAGAAGCAGATTTAGTCTGCAAATACCCAAAATTCACACTGATAATTTTATATAGTTATATATCATGATGTCATAAAAACCTTCTGGGTAAAATCAGTAGTAAAATACTTTGAGTAATTCAGATAGGTGTTGTATATGTCATTCTCACACTGAAAATGCATTTTTGTCACATAATTAAAGAGGTTTTTTTTTTTTCAATCACAGCTGAGATTATTCAGTAACTCTGTGCTATGAAATACAGATTGAGGTGGGTCAACTTCAGATATCTGAGCTTTGATGTGTTCCTAAGATTTTTGAGAAGAACGCGATTGTAGCATTAGGTATATAGCTCTGTTCGCATTCCCATAATCCTATTTTCTATATCGAATTTGCACGGTCTGCTGAATATTTAACAGATGTAAAGAACATGCATCTGATTCAATTGACTTTTGCTGTTGAAGTCTGATAATATTAGTTTTCACTTGGTATGATTATAGAATTATATTATTTACCAAAGGAGCCAGTGCTATTTCTGAATTACCATAGACTTGTTTCATACTTCTTGTTTGCATTTCAATACTGGAAACCCGCTATTATCTTTTTTTTCCCCCCTTTCTGTAGAACTATGTCTTGCAGCTTTTAAAACATCCTACAAGGGAGCATTACTGTCTTTGTAGAGATCTCCTTCCAAGTGAGGATGATCCAGGACAGGGAAAGGAACAGGGAAAATCTCAACAAAGTATCAAAACACTTTACTAAAAATAACAGGAGTTTTGTTTGTTGTTAAGTAACAAACCCAACATCAAGGGACACACTCCTACTTTAGAGAGTTAAATCAATCAACCTAAATACTTACAAGAGCAACGAAGCTTAATACTCCATTCGTTAAAATACAAATTTATAAAAACACTACTCAAATTAAAAAAAAAAAAGGTTATGCCAAACAGCATGTGGCTTTATTTCAAGCTTTCTGGTTTACTACTAATAAATATTTTTGTTTGAAAACCTATTTCATATAGTTTTTAATAAAAATGACTACCTTCTGTGTAGGGAAGCAAACGTGACAGACGCAAACCCAGGTACTGATCTCATGAACGCTTAGACTTGTTAGCAAAATTCGCTGTGTTAGCTGTCACATTTACCTCTATTGCTAAATACACAACCACTGTTGATTTCTGTAAAATCACCTCACTTTCAAGATCAGATTGTAGAGACTTGGTAGAATTACAATGAACTTTTCTGTTCCAAAAAGACACGTTCACCGAGTTCAAGATTTAGCAGTGGACAGGTACAGTTGGACTTGATCTTAAAGGTCTTCTCCAACCAAATGATTCTATGATTTTAAACCCGCCTACCTAGCCCTTATTTCCAGAAGCTCTGGATGCACTTTACCATGGAACGGGAACCGGCATCAAGTACCCAGCTCCCACGGGAAGCTCAGGGAAGCCAGGTGCCTTGCTCACCACAGGCTCTGCCACGGAGCACCAGCACGCTTACCCGAGACAAGCAGCATCCGAGTCCTCTCATACAACCCCTCAAACCCACATACTCACTGGTAGCTGCCAGAATTTCCTCACAAAACGCTATAAATACAAACCAGCCACAGGAACTACACACAGCGCAATTCATGTAACCAGAAGCTCATATGCTTTCCCTGTTCAGCAAGTTTCTGTTGTCCATTATCACAGCTTTATGAAACACCAGTTGTCTATAAACTAGAGTTTGAGAAACATTAAGGGAAGGGACCTCTAAGAAGAAAAAAAAAAAAAGACCATGCAAAGCACTCGGAAAACCCTCAAAATCCATGTTGAGCTCGTTAGGCATTTTTACACACTATATTTTATTGACTGAACCAGTCAACAACAATAAGCAACATTTTGAAAGTGTTTCAGTTTATTTAGTGTGTGAATCAATACAACTTTTCTTTAAACTAACAATGAACTAAGCCTTCGCAAGTGCATTTGCACAGTTTTCATTTTCTTTAGCCATTCTGTTGAATAGATGAGCATCTGTGGTTGCAGAAACAGAAGTCAACACTCAACAGAAACTATTCTTAATTTAGCTTCATTTCATGGAGCTATTTTCACAGCAGTTTCCACTCGACCTTGCACAGAGGTGAGAGTAATGGCAGGCTGGAGAAAGGTACTATGTCAGAAACTGAACAACACGCCTGTGATAGAAACAACTGTTTTTTGAATTAGATCTCAAATATGCGCGATCTTCAGAAACTGCACCAAAAAAAAAGATTAAGAATAAAGCACCTACCTACATCTATGCATATCAGCTACTGGTTCATCACTCTGGGGAATTTTTCCAGGCAGGAATCAATGCCTCCTGCCAAGGCTCCATTGTTCAAGACGTAGAAACAAAGAAAATGAGACATCTGGCAATTAGTAAAAATGGAGATTACCAAACTGGCTTTGAAATTGGTAGGAAACTGGTAAAAGGGCTGACAGGAAAAGTAGTGATGAAAGGGAAAGCTGAAGTGAAATTACTAAAGAAGTTCCTTCAGTATCAGTCAAATGAATCTGTAAATAAACACTGGAATTTACCAGACAAGATCCTCCCATGCGGACACAGACGATTACTAAAGTCCCCCATGAGACCCCCCCTGATTTTTTTTTTTTTTTTCCCCTGGTCAATTCCAATCCCCCATTCCAAACATACATACATACATATATATATATATATAAAAAATTAGCTTAGAGCATACATAAGAATGGCCATAATAATGGCAAGTCTATCATACAGGAGGAAGCTAAAGGAGGATGGCTGTTAAAAAAACCCCAAACAATAATGGAAAGAAGATCGACCCTGATAAATACACTGATGAAAGCTGAAGAATTCTCTGAAGGACAACCTAGGCACAGACAACAAACACGGTCCATGAATAAATTTGGGCTGTAAATCAGAAAACTCTTCAACATTATAAGAGCGCAGTACTACCTTCTCTCTTCAGTAAAGCTGAAAGAACTAAGCCCCTCACCTCCTCAGTAATTTTAAGATAGAGCTTGATTACTGAATGAGATTTTTTGTTCTGTTGAGGGGCTCAACTTCACCTTGGATACACTTTATTTCCTATTTTTCACCTAAGGCCAACCTCAGGCAATAGATGCTCAAATGTTCTCTTATCCTGTAGAAGTCTGACAGTAGATAAATGTGATTTGCAAGTGGAAAGTATCAGTTTTAGCTAGACTGAATCTGTAACATGAAACAGGAAAACCAAGAACAGACCACTGAACAACAACAAAAAATCTGACTCTAACTTTGACTTTCATTTTGAGTATTGGTAAATGACCAATCCCTACCATTCAAAACTATCTAAGCAAGAAGATAGTTGGGGACAAAGGGGAATCAATCCTATTTAAAGGGGATGGAAAGGAACCAATTCTATTTAAAGGACAAAGGAAATGTTTTTTCAAGTATTTTGTACTTCAAGGAGTATGAACTTTGTTGAGATGTAACAACCTCGTGAGATTTATATGGCTAGAAGAATGTCCTGTGACCAAAATAAAACTAATTTGAAAAATGGGGACCGAATATTAAACCTCATGATTTTGAGACTTAAAAAAAATCTCCATCTATTACAGATTTAAAATACACCTAACTCGTGAGTCCTTGTCCCCTTACTTCAGGCTTCCTAAAACCACCCCTGAGATATGCTGAGCTTACCACCATTAGTATGCAAGGCTAGCTGCATCATCGATGTGGTCCCCAAAACATCTGCAATATTAACACACACCTCCCAGGAGCGGGGGATGGACCACACATAAGCAACTTCTAGTCTGGGAAAATTAATCTCATTAGTAAACATGTTTTGATTAACATGGCATTGAAAGCAATTTATTACTTAATTTAGACAGATAAATCATGTTAACCACAAATGCACAAAAATTTAAAGACACCAATTCCTACCCTCATTACAAGTAAAATTACTTTAGTTAATAGGTCTTTTAGCACGAAACATTTTCCTACGGCAAACAAGCTGGGTGGGTGCACACAAGCTCTGCTGGATCTTTTTCTGCATTTAACGTGCGTGCATGCACAGACACACACAGCGCTATACCAGCGGCCTTTTTTCCTTCCTTCCCCCGAAAATGCAACAGCTATGAAAGACCATAAAGTGCTACAGGTATAAAAGAAATGTCACTGGATTTTGGAAGCTCTTCCATCCAGCACCAGTACACATCATCTTATAAATCTTACACTTCTCCAGTATTAAAAGACTACTGGAAGGCTTTAATTGAAAAAGCGGACACCTAGAAATGTTTCTAACATGCTAAAATTTACTAAGTATAAATGATGAATATCAGCAAGAGCACCATGGAAAGATGGAGAAATTTGACAGAAAACCTTTTCCCCCCCCCCCCTCCGCTTTTGGGGTGGTGATACTAAAAAGCCCTGAAAAAATGAGGTTTTTTTTTAATGTCATAATCAACAGGGCAATTTAGTCCCATGAGCATATACCAATGCAATCCTAACCACAATTTCATAGCTGTCCATGCTGCGTAAAGAAAGGAAATACTAAGCGATCTACTTTACACCTGAGTTTAATTTTTTTTTAATTTTAAAAGCAGTATACACAGTATAAACAGCACAAAGGTGAGCTTTATCTTTTCATAGCTATAGTGTTTTATAAATAACCAAAAAAAAAAAATATAGCTTTTGAAGGTTGCTTTCTGTACTGAAATTTATTTGCACCTTGGAGACACTTAACATTTGTGACATCTTTCTATAAAAAAAGGTGGAAAACAAGCCTTTAAGCGAATTTTAATAACCAAAGTTCAGCAGCACCTGGAGCTGCCTCAAGGGAAACCGAAGGTCATCTGCCCTGCAGTACAAAAATCCTCCCTGCGAGGCAGTACCACAGCAACAGAACTCTGCCCATGTTACACGATGTTTTAACTGAATCTACAATACATCTTCACTTACTGAAGAATACGAACAAAATCAGCCAAGTGGATAAGGTTTCAAGAGAAATCTTTGAATCTGGTAACTATTTATCCTGATGAGCAACAGCCTACTAAAACCATTCCTACAGGGAGTCTCCCGAACCAAAATCATACCTAAGCACTAGCTTGAAATCTGCTATGCAATACAAATACCTCCAAGGCCTCCCTTGACTGATTAAATCACAAACCTATCTCTCCAAGACGTTAAAATTTAAATGAAAGCTTAGGCTTGGCAAATCCCATCAGATTGTCAAATATGGATATTATGTAGGAACCCCATCTGTTCATGCAGCAACATGAATATGCAACGTGACTGTTGCTGCAACACTTGCATTCACATTGCGGAAAATTTACAAGTAAGCGGTTCCTGACTATAAATCAGGAACAAAGTTCTGAAAACACATGCAATAGATCGCTTGCCACAAACACAAGATTCGACGCTGTAAGTTTATGTTTCTCTTCCTCTCACGTGCCAAGATGATAAACTTTACAGCAGAGGTGTGTTATCCTTTCCACTTACACCGAGGTTTGTCGATCCTCCTTGTTGCGCAAGGTACACTCTCTCTGGACTGTAGAGCAGAAAGGAGAGCGTGTGGAAGACCGCTTTCTGCCACGTGACCCCGTGCCTGGCCCGTAATGCCGTACAAACCAATTAACAGTTTCACAGGTAAGGAGAGCTGCCAGCTGGAGGCCACAGGGTTGGATGAGTTGTTCAGAAGGGCCGTATACTTGCCTGCAGGCTATACACGTAACAACTGTGAACTAACTTTACCATCGGGGTTGGATATATTCTTCAATATACATCTGTCAAAATTCATGCACATGCTCGCTCAATACAGCAAACATTCTGTTCATGCCTTTTTTTTTTTTTGCTTATAGATCAGAT